>JADDOH010015619.1:0-57857 GCA_016648135.1 Agrypnia vestita
CTGGTAATTGCTCAATGGTGGAGAGTTATATTACTTCGGATCAGGATGCCATCTCAGAAGCAGACCAACTACAGAATTAAGATAAGAACCTTTGATATTATTTATTCCTGATGTTTTCTTATGTGTATCAAATGGAATGTTCGTGCTATATAATTTGTCATTGTATCATGGTCACTATTCATTTCATTACGTGGGTTCAGAGTTCGACGGTAACGGACGCGGAAGCAAATTAGTACTGATGTCGGGACGTAACGTCGGGATTATATCTTAATTATCTTTAGGATAGAAGCGAGGTCATCATACGTGCATTCTGCATTTCAAACGTTTTACTAACATATATAAATACATATTATTGCGTTTTACAAATTGAATATGATCGCGGGAAATAGGCATTCCGTCCGGTTATGCAATGTTAACTTCCAACGTAGCATAATGAGATCTTATTACCGGTGCTAGACTCTCGAGGTTAGTCACGTGATTGTTGTATAAATGGAATAGTGAAGGGGATTGAAGAATGAGATACACTCGCGATACAGGTAGTTGTATGTAACTGGGATCAAATGACGGGGTGCGTGTTCTCGGTCCAGGGGATGAACGGGACTGCGGAGACACTCTGGGTGGGTCTAAGTAGAATTGCGCAAAGCCTCCACACAGTTAAAATGTGTTCAGTCAAGCAAAGGTGAAGCATTTCGAATCGGACCAGAGCGTCGTGCCACAAACACAGCCGGAGGGAAGAAGCCCCTACGTTCTTTCACTCCCTTGGCCCGACGAGCTCGAATTCCGGATATGAATGTTCATGAATGTCAGCTAAAAGACTCAGGTAGCCGTACCTCAATCGAAACCTTCGTTCGGGACCTCATCAACGTACGAGACAGGGCGTTCCGCATGGACGAGCAACTATGAGAAGCAAATGAAGGGGATTGAAGAAAGAGATACACTCGCGATACAGATAGTTGTATGTAACTGGGATCAAATGACGGGGTGCGTGTTCTTGATCCAGGGGATGAACGGGACTGCGGGGACACTCTGGGTGGGTCTAAGTAGAATTGCGCAAAGCCTCCACACAGTTAAAATGTGTTCAGTCAAGCAAAGGTGAAGCATTTCGAATCGGACCAGAGCGTCGTGCCTCAAACACAGCCGGAGGGAAGAAGCCCCTACGTTCTTTCACTCCCCTTGGCTCGACGAGCTCGGGCTCTGGTTATGAATGTATGTGAATGTAATAACTCCGTACTCAAGGACGAGATAGGACGTTCCTCATGAACGAGAAATTATAAGATGCAGGTAGCAGTTCGACAGTCAATACTTATGCTCGGGGCCGCTTTAATGAACGAGATCTGTTAGCAGTTTAACAATCAATTTTTATGATAGGGACCGCATTCAGGCGCGCAATGGCATTACTAACACCATCATTCTCATCAGTCACCACCTTTTCTAACTTGCTGTATACAGAGACCTTCGGGGTTCTCTCTTCCCGGCCAGCGAGAAACATATCAGGAACTACACAATCAACTGTAATAATCATGCTGTTTTACCATCATTTAATATCTCTAGTCAATAAGACTACACCGTGGGATCAATCACATCAACTATATTTGGCGATGCTAACATGGCTCTGACTGACGCGCTCAAGGGAGAGTCTTTTCCAGTCACCCAGTTAGTTCATTCAGCCCTTTAATCAGCAGTAAACATCATAATAATCCGGCTCATGTAGCCGCAACGTGGGATCCTCATCATAATACACCAGTCAATTTGACTGCCCCGCGGGATAATATACAAACCTTAATATCAGACGCGGGATTTCTTCCTGATATGTTTGTCGCCGGGAAGCGAGGACTTCGAGGGATTCCAGCAGGAGCAATAGAGTCTCGGCTTGATCTTGGTCTGCAGCTTAGTGTGGGAGGTTATGTATAAACAGGAGTTAACCACCGGATGCGGCGATGCTCTGGGGCCGCATCCCCCTCCCCCCTACAGGGGGGGGGGGCATCTAAAATCCACGTTTGAACAGAAGTGGTTAGACACTTCTTAAATTTCACTTACAAATCTGTATCTTCCATTCCCTTAGAATCTCGGGCTGCGATAAGGTCAGACAAAGCTTGCCCTGAGCCTCTGTTGCGCCTAGTTGTTGTGAATATATATATGTTTGTCTTCCCCTACTATGTACTATGAACAGATTGAGCAGATTGGACAACGTGAGACGCGCTATCGGTAGGTTTCTTACTTGTGTTTTGAATATAACGTATGCTATTATATCTTGTAAATCTGTCATAAATGGGTGCCGCATGTGGTTGTGCTGACACTGTTCTAAGCTGCTATTATGAGATGTTGATAATCAATGCGGGCGGAATCTTTAGCGTATGCCGTTAACTTGGCAACGATTGTATTGTTTTATATTACAGTATTTTAACCCCGATGGTATTATAGTTATGGCGGTTCAATGTAAGGGAGTTTTGCTACTAGCGTTTATTCCTAGGCTACGCCGCATATAATTGGCTTTTAGGCCAACTCCGGACGTGGACGATATCGGCTATCTCTCATATAGGCGAAACTGTAGAATTCTAGAGCGGTTTCTAGAAGGACGAGTACGGATTGGTTACGTGCGTTTGTTATTTCCATAGTTGGGTGGGAGTTCGATCTATATTAGTCTAGTCGCGTTAATAAGAATACGAATCTCGCCACATATCAAAAGAATTTTGGATAGCTAAGGACACAACGGAGGGGGAATTTTCCTAGCCACAAGATGGATCACGACTGGCCAATTTTGAAAATATAAATTCTTAACAAAAAAAAAAAAAATAATATTAGCTTTCATGTAAATATACTTCCGAAGTTCTAAGTTCGACTTAAGTTTTATCTAGTAGCTTAAAGCATAAAGTGTGTGCTTAAAAGTCCCAAAAGTTGTAATAAAGCTCAATTCGGTAGCTTAAAGTCTCAAGCTTTGGGCTTTTCGTAAAACTTACATTATTAAACTTTATAGTTAGGTATTTAGCTTAGGAGATACAGGTAGATACGTTACAAGGTGACGACAGCTTGCAGTTAACGATTGGTTAAATGGACTTATTATGGGATGACTATGTGAAGAAATAAATTAAGACACTGTTACAAAAATATAAAATTGTACAGATAAATTTAATTTTTTAAAGGTGGACGAGTCGAAAATAGGGAATGCAATCCCGATCCCGCGAGATCTCGAGGCATTTTACGAGATCAATCCCGAATCGAAAAATCGGACGAGATTTTCGGGATTATCGAGATTGATTAGAATTTTTTAGGGTTTTGTATGTTTAATTGTGTATGTCTATAGAGCTTTTAGTAAATACTTAAAACTTATGTTCATGTCACATTCAAATAATAAAAATTGCTTTGAATAATATTTGCTGTATTTTATCAACCAACATAGTAATAAAAACTACTACTAATTAGTAGTTTTTACTCTACTACATTGACTAATTGATACTTGAAAAAACGCCTACAAAAACTTGAATGCAATGATTAATAATGAACATTTTATTAAAATTGCTGATATAAAAATGCAAGACATTGTTGTTAATTGCTATTCAGCTCTATTAACAAAAAAAAAACACAAAAATCGATCGGATCGGAAATTCTAATCTCGAGGGATCCCGAAAGGGCAATCCCGACTCGGGATTGCATTTCCTAGTCGAGAGTGGTGTTCCAGAATATATGAGAGTGGAGTTTTATTTTCTCTCTCTATCCCTGCTCGATAACCGCTTGATGGTGAGTTAGTTGTTGTAAAAGTGAGGTTAAAACAATTGTCATAAGTAAATGAATATACGTGTTATTTAGTGTATACAAATAGGTACTAAAAGTTTATTAATTCATCATATTTTAATTAGAATGTTTTTATATTATATTTATGTTACATTATATTTTATTTGCATTATTTTATATTTATCTTTATATATTTGTACTTATCTGTATTTTAAGTATTTTATTTCAACTTTGTCGTTATTATTTATACATTTTATTATTTTTTTCTTTAAACTATATATTCTATTAATGTTTGTAAAAGCCCTGTAGGGCGATAATAAAAAAATAAAATGTATTTATCATTTTAAATCTTCTTTTGTTCTTCTTCAGCCTTCATCTCACCACTGCTGGATATAGGCCTCTTCCATACCCTACCATCCTTCCTTGCTATTTGCTAATTGTAGCCATTTCTTTCCCCCCACGGCGGTTATAACGTCGGTTCATCTCTTTTGAGGTCTTCCGACTCTCTCGACGCCTCTTGAAACCGCTTATAACTACACTTACAACTACCTTGATGTTGAAAATAAAAATAATAGACTTTTCTTTAATCTTAAACTAAACAAAACGAAAAGTGAAAAAGTAATCGAGATACACACAAGGGGAGGAGGGTTCCTAACCGTTCGGAACCGAACGGAACCGGACTGGAACCGGAAGTGCAAAATCAATCTGAAGTTCCGGTCTTTCGGAATCGGAGTAGAAGCTCCGTAACATCCCTACAATATATTGTTTAAAATCATCTCTTTATTAGAATAAAAAGCGTTTTGAAATGACCAAAAAAATGTAAAAATTTGTCGAAAATTTAAAGACTTATAATTTTGTTGATATTTAACATTTCTTAATTATTTAAGTACGCTTGATCCATCAAAATGTTGGCTTTAGAATCATAAGAAAACAGGTTCTACTTATTTTTATATAAATATTTAGTAAAAATTAATCTCCCCTTAGACATTAAAAACGAATTTTTTGATCGGGGCCTGTTGATTAATACTTATATTTTCTTAATTATTGTGAATAATTTGTGTATGAGTTTTTAATATTTACGTATTTCATTAATATGCGTGTATTCTGGTATTTATAATTTACAATTTATATATGTATGTTGATGCACCTACAGACAAATGTCCATGTGATGTTTTGTGGGTCTGATATGTAAAAATAAAAAAAATGTTAAGTTTATTATTTTTATATAAGAAAAAAGGATTTATCTAAGTTATTGCCCTAAAAATGTAGTCTAGCATATACATTCTGATATAAATGAATAATAAAACCCTCATTTTCGTAAAAAAAAAACGCCGAAATATGCATTTGCCGCCTTAAGATTTCTAAAATGTTGTTCCAAATAGGCATGAAGACTGATTTTGAAATAGTCTTCTATAATGTAGGTAGGTACACGTCCAATATTATAGTAAATAACATTATTTCAGTAACAAACTAAGTTTTTACGCAAAAAATTGCATTTTTATCTACCTATTTTTAATTTCGTGTAAAAACACCCGCAGCTGTCATTTCGTTTACGTGACGTCAAGCATTTGTAAAAATTGCATTGTGTCTATGACAACAGTTCAAAGACACGTGACGTCATTAGCTCCAATTTGCTCTGACCGGAGTTTCAGCTAAAATGGCGGATTGTACAATTTTTACGTTTATTTTATTGAAAGTCTTATTAATCTCAATGTGTAGGTACATTAAAACTGGGTCATTTTTTCATCCTTTCAAAATATTTTCTTCTCTAGTCACTTATTCTTTAATTCTTTAATACAGTCATTATGCCCATTCTTTATTTGTTGTTCTAAAAAATAATTATGTAAAAAAAAACTTTAAAAAAATTACGTAAAAATTTTACTTTAAAAAAGTGAAGAAAATATTTTACGTAAAAGACAACGAAATTTTTATAATTGGGATTAGTATTTTAGTGTACATAATTTACATTCTTATTTGGATACTGTTTTGTGTGATTCCCGCCAGGAGTGATTCACCAGCTCAATCATTTATAATACAAAAAACGGCCGTAGATAAGATAGTAACAACATTGATAACAATCCACCAAAACCGCCTTAAAACACTGTTTTATCATTTCAGCCATAAACGTAGCGTGTGGTTGGAATGCTCGACCTCCAATTTTGTTAAAATTAAAATAAATTTGTACGTTAACAAGATCTAAAAGTTTTCACTTAAAATGGCACTCGAAACTTGTAGTATTGTGTTTCATGAGTCTCCTCAGGGGATGTTTTACAGTGGACAGGCGGTGAAGGGTGCTTTTAACATAATGCAAGAAACGTCAACGGTAATAGCAGGTAGGTATATGCTTGTGTATATTATTTATTTATTTTAATTTTACTTTTTTTTTTTTATGTATATTTGCTCTTTTTACATAAATTAACATTAACACAATGATTTATACACAACGTTTTATTCCACTAATTTGAGTTATAAAAGCCTTAGCGCTTTCGATGGACACAAACATCATCTTCACAGGCAATATTAGAACTGAAGATGATGGTTGTGCCCACCGAAAGCGCTTTGGCTTATATAACTCAAATTAGTGGAATAAGACGCTGTGTATATGTCATTGTGTTAATCATGAACTTCCACTCTGTAAACGAAACGACGCTTAATTTATTAAATTAACATTATTTAATTTTTCATATGAGAACAATAACATGGGAACAATTTATCTATGAGAGTCAGAAGATTCGTATATAGAGAAAGAGTATTACAGGTACAAGGTAATAAATATGGATTTTGATTAAAACAGTTTCACGATTATATTATGTGTCTAGTAGGTGTTTGTATATATATGTTTAAAAAAAATTCTAATCTGTTATTTTTCTGATTGTATGGGGAAATTATTATAGAATTTAATACCAAGAAAACTAAAATGATTTTCGGTACCTACTGGAAAAATTTAATTTTGCTATGTTAAATTGTTATTTTGCTATGTCTCTAAATCTTGTAGATCGAAAATCGCTGCTTGAGTATATTTTAATGTATTTTTAATTTAAAAAATTTGGATTATTGATTTTTTTGTATATATCTATTATTTTTGGTACATTAAATTCTTTATATAGTTGGGCACTTGCGTAGTCTTTTTTTCTTTACAATTATTTTAATTATCATTTTTGGATAGTTTCTAATTTTGATATAGTGATTTTATATGCCCCACCCCATCCAATAATACTGTAATGTAATTGAGATTGAACAAAAGCGTAATATATTATTTTAAGATTTTTTGTTTGATAGGATATATTTCTACGTCTCAAAAATATAAAGTCAGTTTTTTAACGATCAATTATTTGTTTTTACCACTTAAGATTATTGTCTATCATGATTTCAAGGTATTTAATATTATCTTTTACTTCAATTGATGGACAATTGAATTGTCATTGAAATCTCATTGAATACATTGATACTATTATGAATTTTAATATTAATTTATGAGTTGTTGTTTTTTTCTGTTGCATATTTATTGTTGCTTATTTTTTTAATTGAATTCAAATAATTATTCGTAAAATAAAGCATACTTATTTCAAAATCAGAATTTTTTTATTGAAGTTTTTAAATGTATAGTATGTTGAGAGTGAGAAAGAAATATGTTTTTTGAAAGCTTCATTTATAAAGCATACTAGAACAAATAGTTTATTGTATACACATATACTTAAGCTGAATTTTCCCATAGTTATATGAATGACAATGTGTGTTCCACGTAGAATGTTTCTACTGCCTTCGGTCTTCTGATTCATGTTTCCAGTTTAATGCTCATTTGCCTTCGCACCACTCATCCATCTTCAACCATCTTGGATCTCCTGATACTACTTCGAGCTGAAGGCTTGTTGTCAAGGCGCCTCTTAGCTGGTCAGATATTGTCCATTCTTACTATGTTGCCAGCCCAATGGTGTTGTTTCGTTGATGAAAGTGTTCATGGATAAAATGCGTCGTAAAATACCTATTTTTTAAATGTCATTGTCCCTTTTTACTTCTTTCCCTTACTTTTCTTCCACAGGCATGACATTCCAAATATCTGGAGAAGCAAAGACTCATTGGAAGCAATCACACTTACGCAGTAAGACGAAAGGTGAGTACATATATTAGGTCCTTACATATGAAATTGGCGTTTTGCCGTACTGGCAAATTTGATCTCCAATATCTTCTCTTTGGTTAGGAATTCCAAATCCAAATTTATACAGCTATTTACTCATGTATTTGTGTTTTGAAAATTTTAATTCATTTGTTTTTTCCACAATTGTTTTTTTCTTTGCGTCACTCAGTTTACAAAATGAAAAACTTGAAATATCGCGTTATTTACGAGTACGAGTTCCACCGTGGCACCAGTGCTACAGAAACGGCTCGAAGGATTAATGATGTGTATGGCGACGGTGCCTCAAAAGAAAACACAGTGCGTTTTTAGTTCCAACGTTTTCGTTCTGGAAATTTCGACCTGCAGAACAAGCCCCGTGGACGGCCGGAGACCAAAGTTGATAATGAAGAATTGAAGGCTATTGTGAAAGCGGATCCATCGCAAACCACATCCCAGTTAGCTGCAGGCTGCGGTGTTAGTGATAAAACTGTTTTAATCCACTTGAAGCAAATTGGTAAGGTGAAAAAGCTTGAAAGGTGGGTACCTCACGAATTGAGTGAATCAAATCAACAAACGCGCGTTGACTGCTGCGTTGCATTACTCAACCGGCACAATAATGAATGGATTTTAAATCGAATCATTACCTGTGATGAAAAGTGGATCCTGTACGATAATCGGAAGCGCTCATCGCAATGGCTGAACCCTGCCGAACCAGCCAAACCATGCCCCAAGCGAAAATTGACTCCAAAAAAGTTACTTGTGAGCGTTTGGTGGACTAGTGCTGGTGTCGTTCCCTACAGCTTTCTTAAATCTGGCCAGACGATTACGGCAGATGTCTATTGTCAGCAACTGCAAACCATGATGGAAAAGCTAGCTGCTAAACAACCGAGGCTGGTTAATCGCTCTAGGCCACTGCTGCTTCATGATAACGCTAGACCACACACTGCACAACAGACGGCTACCAAATTAGAGGAGCTTCAATTGGAATGTCTAAGACATCCACCGTACTCTTCGGACCTTGTCCCAACAGATTACCATTTTTTTCGAAATTTGGATAACTTCTTGCAAAGGAAAAAATTCAACTCCGATGGGGCAGTCCAAACCGCCTTCAAAGATTTTATTGATTCCCGTCCGAATGGTTTTTTTTAGTAAAGGGATCGAAGAACTACCTATGAGATGGCTAAAGTGCATAGATAGCAATGGTACATACTTTGATTAAATAAATATATTATAATAAAAAAAAATCGGCTTTATGTTCCTCCCATACTAAACGCCAATTTCATATGTAAGGACCTAATATTATACACTTACATGGAAATACTCGAGTACTTTTAATTAATGCACCCAAAAACAGACAAAATGTTCCCTGTATAGGAACTTTGGTGATCATGGGCCAGGGTGACCAGAGACTAGGAATCTAGTGTAAATATTGTCACGGTACTTCATTTCGGGAGGCAAAAAAAAACACTGGAAATTAATATATTACTAAAAAAGCCACTACACACAGGTTTAATTATAGTACCGTTCATAATTTAATATTCACCAAACGCCTCCCGAATATTTCATATACTTATTATAGAACTATTCCTTAATTCGTACTAATTGCTTAAGTCACTCGTACTAATTGCTTAAGTCACTCTTCTCGTAAATTCAGTTCAATGTTCGCTCGTAGTAACTACTTGCCCCAGTATTCATCACTGGTAGTCACACAGCGTTTTCTCGCTTACTAATATCGCGTGTTGTAATATCACAAATCAATTATCGCACTGTTTTACGCTACGAAGGTGTCGCACTTGTTGACGTTACGAAATGAACTGCTAACCCCACCTTGCGTGACGCCTTTTATAGGTAAACTCCTCAAATTTTTCTACAGAATTCTGTTCTAGAGGTAACGCGGAAGTCTGTAGAAAGTTCTAGGCTTTTCCAATGAAGTATTTTTGGGCGTCATGGAGTGTCGTAGAATTTTACAGATAGTGAGTGCAGTCACGCCTGACTGACTCTGCGTTGTGTGCTTAATATTGTGGTTACGGATGACTCACCCTGATCTGTTTGACGTTGCTTGGTTGTTATCAGCATTTGGTAGTCTCGCTACAATATGAAGGATTCGGAACCATAGGATAGACGCTGCTCGATGTTTAATCCATCTATATTTAAGACTTTTCTTTAAGGTTAGCTCTGCAAGATGTTCACTTCTGTTTTTGATATTTTTACAGAGACGGATGCGAAAGATCAAGAAACTGAAGAAGTTGTGGCTCTGTGGAAGGAAGCAAAGAAAAACGCCAATAGCGG
Organism: Agrypnia vestita; assembly: GCA_016648135.1. Classification (NCBI taxonomy): domain Eukaryota; kingdom Metazoa; phylum Arthropoda; class Insecta; order Trichoptera; family Phryganeidae; genus Agrypnia; species Agrypnia vestita. Next base: position 10,133 of record JADDOH010015619.1, read on the forward strand.
TAGTGGTGTGGAGTTCCACGGTCACGAAGTATATTTCAAGACACCGCCAATTACACTGATAGGTGAACATCCGAAACAAGGTAACTAACATTATATTTATCTACCTTATAGATAATACGTCATAATTATTTCAGTTAAGTTCAGAAAAAAAATTCCGATGACTACTCTACCCAACAATGCGTACCAAAATGTAATATTAACCGATTTTTTTTTTGCACAAATAGCGTGTTTCTTCAAAATTTGCAGTTAAACGATGGATTCTCTGTTTACCGGGTGACAATGAGACTTTAAATTGTTTGCAACATTCTACTAAAAGATACTGATACCCAAAAATTTTCTCTTACTTTTATTATACATATATAATAATAATATATATGCTTTCGCATCAATATTCTTACAATTTTAACTAAGCTAAACGCTTATTAAACTAGAGGGAAAGATTGCCAGAAGGCGCCCTCGCCGTGATATCTTGAGCAAATGTGCCAAGATATGAATTGTGCCTCCTATACAGAGCTGAAGAGGATCGCCGGAGACCGATCAGAATAGAGAAGGAGATTTGCTTTGCTGCAAACCAATCCCACGGATTGAAACCCAGGAAGGAAGGAAACGCTCATGCTACGAAAATAGGATTGACTTGCTGGTGTCTCGAACCACCGACCACTGGACCACCAGACGAGAGCCATAACCACTACATCAACAAGCTTTTCTTCATGATAGCTGTATAATAAAGTATCATTTTTCAAACAACACCGCTAGAGAAATAGCGGCAATTTTAAATCAGCTACCTCTTGCTAGAACACTATTTACTACCTATTTTCGAATTTAAATTGTATCTCTAAACATTTTTTCAGAAGGTGATACAATAGTTGTTAAAGAAGGTTTGAGTTCATTCGAGTTCTCTGTGACTCTCCCCCCAATGTTACCATCATCCTTTGAGGGATCCTTTGGAAAAGTAATATATTACATAGAGCTGACTACGAAGCGCGCAAACGAATCAGATGAATCAAAAAAATTCCCATTCACCGTCATCTCCTTGGCGGACTTGAACACCAACCCAGCGAATTGTGTGAGTTATATTTTTACTTCCTTTCTTTTAACTCGTGGTGTCTGCTTGCTTGTTTTCTTGGCGAAAAAACTTTGGATCGATTTTTAACCCTTTTCCCGTGATCCAATCGAGCTGAAACTTTGCAAGCAGACTCGTGGTGACGATCAAGATCTATCAAATTTTCGTTAAAAAAAAATAAATTATAGTTTAATTTTGTATAATATAGTAGGATTTGTAGTAGGATTTTTAGAAAATTTTATTGATTTTTTAAAATTGGAAACAATGCAAATGTTTGATTACTACCAACAGCGCCCTGACGACGTCACGGAATATTTAAAATTTGAATTACTCTGTCGGTATATGTAATGGCTACTTCACTACGAATTTCGAAAATTTATGACAACTGGTTCACAGATGACAGCAAAATTCACAAATATATCAAAATCTTGATTACATTGACTAACAAATGTTTTTAGAATTTAATTTTCAAAGCATGAAGTTCATCAAAGCTCAAACATCTGACATTTTCAGAAATATATTAAATTCCTGTAAGTTTAGTGTTATGTTATATATTTTAATTCGTCTTTAATTGTTGTTATATTTTACAAAGAAAGGGAGTATAGTAAAAACTTGTTTTTATGGGTTACTTTTTTCTTTATTTATCTCCACAATCAAATTTGTCGTTTTCCATTTGCATCAACACTTTTCCAGTAGGGACGATAAAAACCCACACCCTTTTAACCCTTTGTTTATTGAATTATTGAAAATTGAAAGACGTAAATTTTTATTTAGAGGGAAAATATAAATCAGAATCTATCTAAAATATGATAAAAATTAGGATATAAGTTATGTTAGAATATACTATTTGAAATGGTAACATAAGTATACAATATACAAATATATACAAATATACAAGTCGCGTCCTCTATATCCCTTGTGAATGTAAGCTTGTCTATGCAGTATTGACTTGTTCTTTAGCTACGATAACTACCACGTTGTTTTAATTTCATTTTCTATAGGTTTAGATTATTAAAATGAAATAAAACAAGTAATGTAAATGCTGTAATGCCAAACTGAGTACAAGTCAGTCGTTGGCTGTCAAATTAGCTGTTGCTGAAAAAAGTGTTGCCTTTTTAAAAAATAAACCTTTAAAAAAACCTTTATATATAAACATTAATGACAAAATTACAACTAACCACAATGCCGTTTCTGTGCAGGGGTAGACAGAGACGATAGAACGCTATAGTCTTCTATCTTGGTACATCACTTTTGCTTCGGCTACATTCATAAATCTTCTCATGCAAGCTCTACGGTTGTTGAGGCTTTTAACAGGGCCATCCTCCAATATTTGTAGTATTTGATCATGCCAGGTCTTTCGCGGACGTCCTGTATTCCTGTTGCCTTCAATATTCGCCCCATATATTTTCTTAACCATCCTTAATTATCTTTCCAATAAAGTCAATACCATGGCCATTACTATGATTTTATTGTGTTTAATTTCATTTCAAAGGGCAATTGCAAAAAAAGTAAATGCAAATGTTAAAAAAATACGAATTAAAAAATAAACAATCTTACGCCATATTTCTCGATTGCTTCTGGTATTTATTGACATTTAGATTCTTTTAAGTGCCACAAATTTTTGAATTAATATTAAAATAAGCCTACCTTCTTCTTTGTATTTGTACTATTTTATGAGACATTGTGTTTTAATTAATAATAGTAAAATGTTTTTATAGATGCCTATAAAGCAGGAACTTTTCAAAGAATTCACATCACTTTTCACCAAAAATGGATCATTAGAGATGACGATTGACCTTCCCACAACTGGATATGTTCCAGGACAACAGATTCCCATTGATTGTGCCGTAAAAAATAAGAGCAGCGTCCTTATTTCCAGTATTACCTTCAGTCTGGAGAGGGTACGTATGAATCACAAAAGCTCTGAAACATCCGTCACCTTATTTCTAAAAATTATAAATGATAAGTATACAATTGTCATCAGCTAATTACTTTATGGTTTTAAATTCAAAAATAAAAAATCAAAACACGATTTTTTTGAGTTCAAATTTATTTTACCACACACAGGACGATCGTTTCGGCTTATTAAGCCTTTATCAACTGATCAAAGGCTTAATAAGCCGAAACGATCGTCCTGTGTGTGGTAAAATAAATTTGAACTCAAAAAAATCGTGTTTTGATTTTTTATTTTTGAATTTAAAATAATGGAGTTCTATAACATAAATAGCGTCAGTGTTAAAAAAATTAAAACATACTTTATGGTTATTCACTATCTGGTATTCTTTTTTTGACTGGAGTACCTATGAGTCAATATTTTTTAAATGTTGTTTCTTAATAATAATATTAAATTAATTAAAAATATAAAAAATATAGAAGTCTCATTTACCATCGGCGACACATGTCGTATGAGGAGGGGTCCACAGGGCTAACGAACTGTCTTTAAGACTGGCTTAAGTAATCATTTTAAATAATGTTACGTTCACCTATTCCATCCAAGATTTACCACACATTTATCTTATTTTTTATTTTGTGTATACATGTTATCTATATACGCTATCGCCATTTATGGTTGAAATTTGGTATGAAAATAAAATGAAATAGTACGTGGATGTCGCTGCTGTTAAATGAGAATTATATATTCTTTGACGGATATTTATGATGCAATATTCTTTTTAATGTTAATTCGGTATTTATCCGGATTATTTAAAATGTGCTCGAGAATAGGCCTGAAAAGCATTTTCCATTTTTTGCTACTTTTTACGGACCTGTTTATACTCGCAATATTTTTATTAGTATGTTGTCAGAACATGCTAATAAAAATATTACAAATTCACTAGGTTTAAACCTCTATATACATTTGTTTTGGTAACAGGGTTTCGGTACCACCGTTCTTAAATACGGCAACAATATTTTTGTGCAAATTTTTTGTGTGTACCTGCTGTATGACATTATTTTCAACGTTCAAGATTATTTTATTGTCTGTTTTGAGTGGATTTTATATTATTTCTACTTTTACAGTGATTGAAATAATTTTAAATATCTAAAAATAAATTGAAAAGGCGACTTAAAAAATTCGAGACGTGGATCTACAAAAGAATATTCAAAATAAGCTGGATGGACAGTTACGAATGCGGAGTTTATTAAATAATTTATTATTATAAATTATATAATAAACTTCGTTAAGGTTTGAAATAAGTGATTGTTTGGAGCTTTCTCCGCAAAAAAATATTTTTTTTTATTCTAATTTTTTATTTCTTATTTGTCTTGTCATATATCTGTGTTGTGTTTTAAATCTGTTCTTCATGTATTCTTCCAATGTCTGTTTTTAATAGTTGTTTTTGCATTGGTAGGATTTTAAAATTTTTAAAAAGGCTGGTCTTCACATGCTTCTTTTTGTTTTTTTATATGTGATACTCTTGATTAATTTCAATCATAGTTATTTTATTTTGTCTAAATATGTTTGAAACGTTAGTCCATGATTTTTTAAGTCTCATTTTATAATCGAGTCTATCATACTATAGCACAAGTTTTTTTTTTGTATATTTTGTACATACACCACACATACCAGAATTAAGTATGAACATCACTTATCATTTATCTGAATGTCTTGATAAATATTTGAGGTTTTTAAGTATTCTGATTTTTATTTTTTTAAAAACCTATTTTTATTTACTCATCTAAACCATTGCACGTTCATTTGAATTTCTTTCCATCCGACCTGTTTTGAGCATTACTCTCGATTCACGTATCGAGTACTTCGAGCCGTCTTATCATTTCTTTGGTAAGAGTCTACGCTTCCATCAAATTCTTAGCTGAATGTCAGCATCTGACTTCAGTCACAATGAAATATTGCAAATGTGATGTGATACGCTATTCATTTTATTGTGATATTTGTGCATCCCATGTATACATACAGTGGAGGATGCAAAAGCATTATGAACGCATCTCGCAGCTGCACACAAGACGCTCATTCGCATCTCGGCTTTATTAACAATAAAAATTGTAACTTACCTGAATGAAACATAGTAATTCAGTTTTTGACGTGTGACTAAACCAACTCCGTTAAGTTTTACTTTATGGGTGGATTTAATATTAACGTTTCAGATGGTCACATACGTGAGTTCGACCCCCTTCAAACACACCCGAACGGAAGAACAGAAGTTGGTGGAACACATTGGCAACAAAGTTAAGAAAGATGATGAGGTCCAGCTCCGAGTTGTTCTTATTATTCCAGGAGTCCCGCCATCTTCAGTCGCGAGTTGTCTAGTCACCTTTCAATATTACGTGAAGGTACGTTCAACCCATCAAAAAATATCTAAGATTTTAGTTAAAAAACCATTAAAAACAGAGAAAGTTGTATGTTTTATCTCAATTTTCTATATTAATTATAAAACCAAATGAAAGATTTTTTATCAATGACAATAAAATACTTTTAAAGAAACAATATTAATTTAATTATGAACACGTTCAGGGGCCAATGGTCCCTTTATCAGGATTCAACGTAAGTATATTAAAAATAAAAATTTGCAGCTTAAAATTAACTAAAAAAATATATGGGAGCTGAGTAACCACCCAAAAACTATTGTGTAAACAAATTTAAAAGCTAAATATTTGTAAAACAGACCTGGTTATTTATAATATATTATTTGATTTTAACAATTTCTAATTTATTATTTATCTAACTGTAATAATAATGTTTTTTGTATTGTCACGGAATCATGGCTGTGGGAGAGTAAAGACACTGGACACGAATTTATTTATTTTAATTTTAAATTTTCACTAAATCTTCGCTCATATACTGAAACACGCACGTTATTTACATTGCTCAGATTCGCACTAAAAAATTCTCGCTCGTCGGTAGGTACTTTATTGATTTACTATCGTTGGAATCAAACGCGTGCTAGCAATACTCGCCGCACTTTCTATGGTAATAGCACTGTCAATTTGTCGATCTCTTTATATAGGTAATGTCATTTTCTCGGCGTTTTCACAGTTTATGAGAATAGCCAGATTCGTGTAGAAAATTCTTGTATCTTTCTATTTTTGTGTAAAACGTGGGGAGTGCTGAAAAATAATCAATAATCGAGTTATTCTTTCTGATGCTCCTCTTTCTCTCTCTCTCATTCAATATACCTTTGTTATACAGGGTGTAACAGAGCTAGTCCACAATACTATACAGGTGGACTCCTGCCTTGATTACGAGTCGAAAATGTTCAAGCAACTATGATCTAATATCAATAATTAAGGAGACATGCAACATCAATGTTTAATTTTTTTTTAAATATTTCTGACTTATTTTTTGCAAAACGTTGGACTATCATTACAGTAACCTATATCTTATATTAAAAATTCGATCCCTTTAATTCAAGTCAAATAAAATGATAAAAATCTTCCAATTCCAAATGGAATCTTTTCTGGGTTTTTTAGTATTGTATTTAACTTTTATTAAAACGAAAGAATTTTCCGTAATCTATATAAGTTACTGTAAAAAAATTATTCCGAAATACTGAAAAATAATGCAAACTTTGATATCGCATAACTCCATAACTGTTGATGAACATTTTTGACTCATAATCAAGACAGAAATCCACCTGTAAAGTATTGTGGACTAGCTCTGTTATACCCTGCATATAATCCCCTGCAATAAATTAATTATTTGTTCCATTATACACAGATGCAAGCGATAATAACAGGAATGCACTCCAATCTTACGTGCCAAATACCTGTAACAATTGGAAATGTACCAGTCCACCTGATGAACAATGCGGGAACTACATTTCCTCCAGCCCTACAACCTTCTTATTCAACCATCTCTGACACGCTTCCACAATACTCAGATTCGGGTAAGATTCTAACCAACTGCAAAGAAAACGCAATAATGTTTATATTACAGATGTTGTTGATTTGTATTTTTTTTCCAGATTTGCCGTCATACGAAAAATCTCAAATGGCAACTGCCAACTGATCCAGAAAATGGAAAAGGAGTGACGGCATCTGTTCCCAGATATCCTGTAAATAAATACGCCAAAAGAAACTCTGCGGATTTTTGTAATCCCAGCTGATTTGTAAATAAATAGTTACTTACTACAGTTACTGGGCAGTTTTTGGAAATATGCTGACTGTTTTTTGTTTTATCAATGTCAAATCCAAAATTCAATGCTGCGTGATGTATTTCTATCTTTATCAAAATCAAAAATATTATATGTATAAACAATTGAATTCAGACATCGAGGACTAATTAAATTGAATTTACCTACTGAATTCGAGACTTTATAGAAAATATAGCTCTGTCTCTTCATGCTGTCTTTGACAAGATTAACACAAATGTGATAAATATTGATGAATGTTAACATTACTATGATTGTGGTGTATAGTGTTGTGAACATGGTAGTATAGTGTTGGTTCCGACGAAGAAACGGGTATGTCTCGAAACCGTAGACCTAAAATCTGTTAGTGGTTTATACTAATTTAACTAACACTCTGTTATAATGTATAACCACAAAGTTAATGCTTTGAATATTAAAAATATTAATAATATAATATTCATGTCTTTTCTGATTTTTATTTTCACTTTTAGTTTCCTATAAATAAATAATTGTGAAATACTTGTAGCTAAAATGAAAAGGTGAATATAGGTAAAATAAATGTAATTAAAAAAGTAAAAGTAGGTTTGAGAAAAATCCGAACCCCTTACTAAAAGCAGTAAATGAATAATATTTTTTATTTAATTAGCATATTACATAATACCCCTTCAGCATAAATGAAATAATTTTTTGTTGCATTTCGGGAAATATCTAAATACTCAACTAAACTCACAAGTTCGCCCTTTGAAATTTAAACATTTCAAATTCACGACTTGCCAAGTTCTACATACATTTGAAAGATGGTGAATTACTCCATCCCAGCGTGCACAAGTGCAGCAGACTAACAATAAATTATTTTATAACTCTATTCATGTTGTGCATGTGAACTGACGTCAAATTTGCAAAAGTTTGAAAATACCTCGTTGCAGTTCGAAGCGAGTTGTGCCAGGGCTTGAAATGGAAAATTCATCGAACCGAAAGGCTCGACAATATCCGGATCTTAACTTACTTTTTATCCTAATGTAAACACTCATTTTACAATACAACAATATATATGTATTGTCATAAAATGCTAAATTAAGAGAAACCGCATATAATCGAAGATTTTCGAACAGTCTTGAAAATATTAGAAAATATTCGGAACACACGAAAATATATCAGAAATTTCCAAATAAACCTATATAAAGTGACAAGTGACGTCACGTGGATCGGTTTTTATTGTAACAGTTCTGGATCCCGTAGAAACGAATACCACAGAAAGCGGGCAATCATTGCGCGTTTTGACCAGCGACAAATTACGAAATTACCTACCGGAGTGCGGGAAGTGTTCGATAGTGATATTTTCTAGAGACAAACGGAAGATTCTCGATAGTGACAGCGCGAATTATAAAATAATGATTATAATTTAATTCTGATTACAAAGTATTGCTCCTCCCTCCTCCCGGTATATCGTACTATTATTTAAGTTCTATTTCTATTATGTTGTAAGAGAGTATCAATATTTAGAGTATTCTTTAAGACAATACATGAAGAAATACGAAATGAATAAATCACACTCGTTATCATGGTGAGTATATATTTTATTCAATACCCAAAATGGTCTTGTTTATGACATAGGAAATCCAGGATATCACACAGAAAGTTACAATACTCACACGTTCGTAATTAATTATTTGTAAATTCAGTACATATACGATACCTATGGATAATTTTAATCAAATTAATATTACATACCTAATACCTACATATACTTTTGGATTCAGCCAAGACCCACCCATCTTATGATGATGATGATTATGAACATCTACATATACAAAGTACAATGGCAAGCGGCCGTCGTAGTCGAGTGGGCATCATACTGGCTCATTACATCAAAGGTTCCGGGATCAATGCTAAGCTGGGTCATAATAAATTGTATTAAGATAAAAACAGGAATTCTAAAAATGAAATTAAAAAATGTAAAAAAAATTTACCTAATAAAATTCATCTATTCTTTCCTTTCGAGTAAACTATACACATTATCATGAGAGTTCTAATTGTATGGACTCTATTTTTTTGCCGTTTCGGAAAAATTGATTTATGAAAATTTTCACAAAATATTTTTTGTTGAATAAATAAATAACAAAAAACTTACTCCCTTTCTGTACTCCCTTTCTCATTGAAACAGGTTTTGCGCCTACCGCACGCGTCGGGCTCCTTACTCATTCGTACGGATTCCAATTTGAAAAAAATCATTAAATTTTCGAAAAATCCAAAATTATAATCTAATTATTTTAAAAATTTACACGAAAATTTATCAGAACATTTTTACTGTCGCCACGAGTCTGCCTGCAAAGTTTCAGCTCGATTGAATCACGGGAAAAGGGTTAAAAATCGATCCAAAGTTTTTTCGGCAGTCAAGCAAACAAGCCGACAAGCAGACGCTACGAGTTGAAAGAAAGGGAGTAATAAGGAGTAATAATCAAAATCGAAAGTATACCAAGAGCCGAATCTAAATTAGCGAAAGTCACACGAACCGGAATTATATTTCCGGTTTGTTCCGGTCCATTTCGAGCCCTGTTTAAATGTTCGATTCGCCACGACCGCACGACATTTGCATTTGATATTCTAGAATGCACCAATAGATTGCCGGGAATGGAAATTTACCACGTGATTTGAAATAACTCGTGTGGACAAGATGCTCATTTTAATTCTAAGATAAGTAAAAATCGACTAGGGGCAAGCGGTAGGGTGGGTACCTACTTATGTGAGGAGTTTTCTAGTGCGGACCTGAGAAAAACTACCTTGCGGTAGAATGGAAGTAAGTGTTTCATTTGCCTCGTGGCAATATTAAAAGATTCGCCGTCGCGTTCCATTTAAAAAGACTCCACCGCCCGGTAGTGACGTCACGGCGCCTCATCTAAGAAGCGAAGCGGGATGTGTTCGGAGGGATGTGTCGGGTCTCGGGGGAGGTCGCTGACGACTTCCGGGCTGACAGGTCAGGAAGAGTAATGCAGGGAACGTTCCTAGTGACGCTCAAGCAGTTGTAAATTTCCCCAACAGAACGCATCAACTGTCTCCGTAGTAATTACCTTCGAGCAGATGTCCAGCGCATTATTCAGGACCTGCTCGCGGAAAAAATGTATCGAAAATATATAAAATATTTTAAAGGACATTTAGTTAAGTAAATTTTTTGCTACACAACCTGGTGCAATCAAACGAGATCGACCTGTTTGAAAAATCACTTGGAGCTTGAAAATTATGAAAAGGTCAAACTTAAGTACCTGCTCTTAAAAAGTAAAATATCTTAGTAAATATGCCGTGGTTTTATAAAACAAACACACCGCGTTAAAACATCATAATATACATACAAACATGGCGTTAATTACTTCGATCGGGTACATGTTTAATTAAAAATTAATTAAAAACAATCCCAAAAATAATTGTCTATCTGTCTATTTGTCCGTAACTTCCTGTAACGTCTCTTAACTTTTTTCTCATTTTTTATTTTTTCTTTTATTTTTTATTCTTATTTATTTTTTATAAATAAATACATGCTTATTCTTTAGGAACCGACATGTAAAAGTACCGTCATATTTACGGGTTACAGCTAGTATTTTATATTTGAACTGTAAAAATATACAGGGTGTAACAGAGCTAGTCCACAATACTTTACAGCCCTGTCTTGATGAGTCAAAAATCTTCAAGCAAACATGACCTTATGTCAATAGTTATGGAGTTATGCAATATCAAAGTTGCAGTATTTTTCAATATTTCTGAATCATTTTTTACAAAACGTTGAACTATCATTACAGTAACTTATATCTAATATGAAAAATTCATTCCCTTTAATACAAATCAAATAAAATGATAAAAACCTTCCAATTACAATTGGAAAACTGTCCAATTGTTATTGGATCTGTGAGATTTTTATCATTTACCTTAATTAAAGAAATTTAATTCAAGATTATTGCTTAAAAATCAGCAAATGATTTAAATTACGACCATTGAGAATAAGCAGTACCCAAATCGAACGATATAAGCACTATGGGATTCCTCGATTTAATTCGTCATACTTTGTAGATGAATCATTAAGAATCGTTTTCAATAATTGAATTGATCAATGCTGATTAATAGCTGATAATGTTATCTATATTTTTCCCTAATTAGATTTGCGAACTTTATATATTATTTACAGGGTGTTCTACCATTTTGTAAAGATTTCTTCAAATAACAGAGGTAGCTAACAAATAAGGAAAATTAATTAAGAAAATAAATTAAATTAGAAAAAACTGAAAAAAAGAAAACTACAAACGGATATATTTTAATAGTTTTATTGTTCGTTCGAAATGTTTAAATGATGAAATAAAAAGAGATTTTGCACTCACGGAACAAAAAAAATTGTAATTTCAATAAATCAACTCCTTGTTTTTGGGTCCCCAACCCTATTAAGATAAGAGGAAGATGTAGATGATGATAAATCAAAGGGATAATTAAAGAGTTAAGATTGTTATTACGGTCGTTAGACATATTTAATTCAATATTTAATTTAGGTAATCAGTCCGCCTTTTACCTCCGCGGGTAAAAGTCGTCCTCTGATGTCGTTGAATAAGCATTCAACGAAACGTCGAGAAACATACGGCTCGTATCAAAGGGATAACTTAGTCATTACATCAGATTTGATAAAACTCTTGTCTACAGAACTGCACTTTGACTAATAAGAACAAAACCTAGATTAGTAAGAGAGTCCAATGAAGTATACAAATATCCAAACTTCAATAGAGACGAATTGTCTTCAATTACATATTTGCTGGTCACCGACATTAAGGTACACATGCCACTTAGTGGCATGATCATAAATCAACCGGCGGTTGTATGGCTAGTGCCATGCTCGTTACTAGCAATGTGCGTACACACATGCCACTAATAAGCAAGGCCTAGAGAAGGTCGATACTGCGCATGCCCACGTGCCACTAAATAAGCATGTGTATCTGTAGCTTTAAGCGCATGGAATATCTTTTGTAGGTACAAGTGTTTTTTTTATTAACTTGTACAGTATGATTTAAAAAAATTTATGATAACATATAAGTATTAAATAGAATACAGCCAGTTAAAAAATTTCCAGAGATTTTCAAAATACAAAAGTTTAAAAATACAAAATTTACATGAGTTGCTGAACAAGCATCAAAAAGAGAAGACGATAGAAGGTAGGAGGAGAATGTGGGGGAATAATCGGATCCAACTGGTAAACAGAAAGAGAGAGAAAAGAGTAGGTATAATACATTTATATTTACATAAAACAACAAATTTAAAACAAGTTAAAAGCAAATTTTACATAATCACAAAGAAAAATATAAGGAATTAGCCTGTTACCGAAAATATATTGTTGAACGTTGATACAATTGCCTATATTTATTATTTATTATTAGTAAACACGATAAAAACAAATTTCATTTATTACTTAGGAAGGTTAAGTTAGGTTAGATTACTTCTTCTTCAAATATAGCTAAATTATTTTGTGGTGACATAATTATAATTAATATAAAATAACTTTGTCAACACCACTTTTTTATTGAAATAAATCCAAGATGTTTCGAAGCCAATAGCGTCTTCGTCAGGATAACAAAAATAAAATTTAAAAAAAGAAAGTATAGATAATCAAAATATTAAAAGAGATATATATGGAAAATGAATAATATAAAGTACCTACTTAAATACTAAAATAAATTTAAAAGATAACTATTTGCAAAAAGGACCTGATTATTTATAACACTCAATTTACTATTATACTCTTTCTTATTTCCAAAATATCATTTGGCTATGGATCATTCTTTTGATATTAATAAGGGTTTACAAATTTTACATACAAATTATACAGAATCACAATTTGATAAATTAGAAATTTTGGAAATAGGAAAGAGTGTTAATAGTAAATTGAATGTTATAAATAATCAGGTCCTTTTTGCAAATAGTCATCTTTTAAATTTATTTTAGTATTTAAGTAGGTATTTTATATTATTCATTTTCCATATATATATCGTTTTTAATATTTTGATTATCTATACTGTAATGCTTCCTTTTAGACAGAAAGGAAGTATTACATATTCCGTCATAACCATAATAATACACGAAATCGCACACGCCGAGCGAGGCGGCCGGAGCCAGGGCGCGAAGGTTATACACACAGGCTTACGAGTCACACACACTATGTTAGTATCCCTGTCAACCGCCCTCGCGGGGCCTCCGAGCAGGAGACGGAAGGCGTGCCGTGACGGACCGCGCTGCCATACTCTTGGAGCGACTGTACCGGCGCGCGACCCCCCCCCGCACCCTCTTCCGCTAGCCTTCCGCGCTAATATAGGATAGCCCCGCGCCCGGCAAGCGAGTCTTCACCAGTCATCATCCGGGAACCGAGCTCTGCGGTGCGTCAGCTACGCCGCCCGCCCTAAGCAAATTACGGCCGCCATTTGCATAAAAGTTACGGTGTCGGAATTGTTCGTTGTTAATTTTCAAATGTGAGCCAATAACATACCTCTCGCCGTGTTACAAAGCTAAACAGTGTGTTCAAACGATTTAAACGCAAATAATATACTTCCCGCCGTGTTATAAAGTTAAACAGTGTGTTCAACTAGTTTAAACGCATATAGTAACGAGTTCGTCGTGTGAGACAATGTCGGTCTCGCAATAAATACATTATAATAATCGTTCTCTATGTTTTATAAACGACTAAGGGTGAAGTAGGCCAAAGTAAAAAAAAAGTTCATCGCAAGCGCCTTGAGCGCCCTTTTCTAAAAATATAATACATTACTATTGGCGTCATGAACATTCCCCGCCAACAAGGGGTATACTAAAAACAATCGTTTTCGTGCCCTATTAAACAACGCCTGTTCTTTTAACTTTTAATAAAAATACCGTGCTCTTGGACTTCATAAGATTCAGCCGTCATTGGCGTCTCCTTCATTAAAATCGTCATAAACTTCGGCCGCTCCGCTCGGGCATTCCGACCGATCAGCTGACGGAAGACAACCATCCGCCGCCTCCTACAGCTGGTCAGGGCTGCCACCCTTACTAAAGGTGGTCGATCCACTCCATACTCCGAAGAAAAATTACAGGTTTCGAGTGTTTGTTTATATCTATACATAATTACAGGAGCCAATTATGGCGAATCTCTAACATTCGCAAACTATTTACAAAAAGTTATCAAAAGGATAACCAAGTGACATTAATCGAACTCAAGTGATGTAACTTTTAAAATAGGAAACATAAAGTCTGTTCCAATCCCTGTTCATACTTACCCTTATATCCCATGAGCCTCTACTAGGCCGACCTCTGGAAGCTTAACTATATGTAAATTAATATTCTGTAGTGGACCCGACTGAGATTAAATTTTGTTATAGTGATCAGGTTAAAAACATCTTAAAGAACAAAAAACCTTAGAAGAGGTACAAGAGTTTGTTAGTGTTTATACTTAATCTCCTTATGAGAGCTCCCACTCAACCTCCATTTGGTAATAAACCAATATTTTTTATTTATATATAAAATTATAAAGGAGCATCAATTTTGACTTTAGTAGCCACCAGGGTTATACTGGAAAATTCGGCGCTGTGTTTTCTTAAACCTTTTACTATTGTATTTCATTGTCCCGTATGAAACCACGTTTATAAATTGTATAACATACTGTAGAATTTGTGCCTTATGAACTATTCTCTGTGTACTGAATTGACTGGATACCATCTCATTGTAATAAACCTCATGTAAACCATACTGGCCCTGTTTTTTTTATTTTACTTTCTCCATACTATTCCCCAACCAATCTGAAAGAAAGTAAAGGGGAATGGACCACAACCACTGAGGCTTAGAATCCTGGTAAGATAACCCTGAACGTTGGTTGGTCAGTTAGATCGTGTAGAAGCAATTCTGCATATGAGAGAACAAGTACGTTCTCGGCAACCGCGTTCAGGGGTTTATTGGTAAATACTACATTTCAATACTTCGTTTTTCAAATTTTATTTTTGTTATCCTGACGAAGAAACTTTGGCTTCGAAACATGTTGAATTTATTTCAATAAAAAAGTGGTGTTTTCAAAGTTATTTTATATTAATTAGGTTAGATTAGTTAATAGATAATAATAGCAAGTTCTTTGGCGAGTTTGTGTAGGTGTTTTGGAAGAAAATGCCCACCCGTCAAAAGGCATCTTCTCGTGTCTTCACGTGGCGTGTATTGTGTGTGCCATGATTCAGCTTAGATGAGAAGATTGATACAGAGCGTAAATTATATTCAGTGCGAATATCATGGCAGTCGGCGAAAGAGTGAATTTACTTATCGGTGACCGGGACCTAGTCAGCCGCATCGAACCCCTGATTGGTGGATATCACTTGATGCGTGCGGCTAGAGTCGCGACGGTTCTGGACCACCACAATTCTTTTAAACAGAGTTTTATCTATGATTTAATACGTTTTAGCCACGATTTATAAAAATTATGAAAATTTAATTGAATAATTATATTCTATAAAAAATAAAAATTAATCGTGGTTAAAACAGTTTTCAATATTTCATTTATAAAATGGTGTCCCAAAGTGAATTTGAAAAATTAGAAGAACTGTTATATCTGTCAGCTCTCATTGGTTTCCGCTATCGTAATAATCATGTCTTGAGCTCTATCATATAACATTATACGCTTGTCAATTTTAACGAGATGAATATTGTAAAAAAAAGTGCTAATATTATTTTCAAAGCAGGTAGCAACTAGTTTGTTTCATATAAACTTACTAATTTCTTGACAATCTAGTGTCCCAATACTAAATTAATTCCAGTATTTCCACTATAATGCTAAAAATATTAGCGTTTGACAAACGCATTGGCTCCCTTTTCTAGGACATGTATCAAGATGACGAGAAATTTGGTGTACAGAGTAGGAGCCTTTGATCGCCAGACTTACGTTATAGTATCAAACCTGAGATATTTTCTGTAGACGTATACTAGAGTAGGTAAGAAAAATGGATATTATGACATTTGACTTCGGGGGATTTCGGCAGATAAAAAATGTTTATGTAAGACGTTAATTATAAGGTACCGGTTAATTTTGATAAATGATGGCCCGAATAAAATACATAAAATTTAGATTTGTAACTATATTATAAATAACATGATTATTTATAGTCTGGCCGAAGAAATGACCCTCAAAAAGCATCTGGCAATTATTAATAGGAGTACATAGTACTGTTCCGTTAATCATATTAAAAAATCAGGTTTGTTGTTTTTACTTATTCATTTTTTGTACCTGTCTTATCTTTTATCTGCCAAAATCCCCCGAAATCAAATGTCATAATTTCCAAACCTTCTTACCTGTTACAGTATCTAAAGAAAATATTTCAAGTGTGATACTACAACATAGTCTGGAAGTCGCTGACTATTAGGTTTGCTCTCGTAAAACAACTAAACTAATCGACTTACACACCCTGTAGAGATAATCAATAGTTCTTTTAGACGAGTATACGTACAGTAGATAAGATAAAAATAGCACGCAATTGTCTGATAGATACAATTTGTGTATCATTTATAAGAACGATGAGTGATTGGATATTTTTACATCTTGCCAGGAGTTAGGTGTTTATATACATTTCTTTTGAATGTTAGCTTATAGAACAGAATGCCTATTAAAAACTGTTTT
Source organism: Agrypnia vestita (assembly GCA_016648135.1). Classification (NCBI taxonomy): domain Eukaryota; kingdom Metazoa; phylum Arthropoda; class Insecta; order Trichoptera; family Phryganeidae; genus Agrypnia; species Agrypnia vestita. The sequence continues at coordinate 26,928 of JADDOH010015619.1, forward strand.
GTGGAGTTCATAAGTGAACATGGTGTGTTCTTCAGCGGTGATGTGGTGAAAGGATATGTCCATTTAACACTGAATGAACCCAAAAGTGTTTCAGGTGAATACATTTATTTTGTTTCTGAATTATAATTTATTTATATACCTAATCAAGAAAACCATTGTTAAAGCTAAAAACAATTTTTTAACGGATAGTGACGTGATCATTAATTTAATGTGAAAAAGTTATTAATTTTAATCGAAATAATGACCCATTCGCGTCGAAAATGTTTTTATAGTATATAGTATTTCACATAATGTGAATGTTGAAATTTTCAGAGCTCTAGCTAGTCGGGAAGAAGATTCCACCACAACAAACAAACAGATAAAGATAGTTAAAAATAAAAGCATGTTAAAAGAAAATACTTTGTTTAAAATTACTATTTATCGAATTATCAACATATTTCGGTGTCAATGGTCCCTTCATCAGGATACAACGTATACGAAATTTTTTAATTAGACAGACAAAATAGACATTGATAAAAAAAGTTAATAAATATATGGAACTAAATAATGACTAATGTCTGTAATGTAAATAAGAAAAAATGTAACTACATATTTTCAAAAAGAATTTGGTTTTCTATAATGTTTAATTTGCTCATTCACTTTTAAATTCTCTGATTTCAAAAACTTATTATATTAATCTAATTACAATACTGTCACGGGACGTGACTTTGAGAGGCAAATGAAAACACTAGAAATTAATTTAGTTCAATTTGTTACCACAGAAAGTCACTGAACACGAGTTAAATTGCAGTACTGTTCGTAATTTTATGGTCACTAAATATCTTCCGAACATTTCACCCGATTGTTCCTTTATTCACACTAATTAACCTTGTCTCCATTGCTTAGATCGCTTCTACTTTTAGCAAACTCCGTTCAATGTTCGCACGTAGAAACATTTCGCACCGGCATTCTTCCTTTATACCGCTGGTATCACTGGAAGCCACACTGTGTTTGCTCGCCTACTAATATTGCGTTTATCACGAGTCACTAATCACACTGTCACACTGTTGTCTGAATTGAATTGAATTGAATTGAATTGAACTGAACTGATTGAACCCGCGTCGCGTGACTCCTTTTATAGATAAATTCCTTCGAAAAGTTTGTTCTATAGATAATGAGAAGGATTTAGAAAGTTCATGATGATTCTAAGGTAGTCTTTTACTATAGAATGTCATAGAATCTTCTAGATAAAAGAATGTGGTCACGCCTCACTAACTCTGAGTTGCGTGCGTAATATTTAATTACAGATGACTGACCGCCGTTACAGGACACCGTTGTATTCGCTACAATAATAAATAAAATAATTTTATAATAAATAATAAGGATAAAGATGATATTTAAAAAATCGGGGGTTTAAAAAAAACTTTGATATTAGAATTAGGGAGCAATTAAGATCTTTACATAGCAGTAACAATTCTGTATTTCCTAATCATTTATTGGAAATAAACCATTCTTTTAATATTCATAAAGTTGAGAGATTTTACAAACAAAAACATAGGATGACAATTATGTAAAATAGAAAATTTAGAATTTATGTAATTTATTTATAAGTTTCTGGTATTTCAAGAATTGAGAGGGTAAATTTAGCGGTATATGACGGAATCCTGGTAGGAATACTGTACCGATGAATGGAGCTGCCAAAAGAGGAATAAAAGTAGAAAACAACATTGAAAATGAGATCACTCGGACGCACATAAGTGGCAATAATTGTTTTAATTGTTTTGGCAGTGACAGATGGCGCCAGATAGGTTTGGCTGGTGTTTTGGTTATTAGGTACCATTGACTGAGACTGCTCTACCAAGAGCCAAGAAAAGGAATAAAAATATTTGTTTTATGTAGCCAGCACTAAGCTAGCAGAGGCGTGCATCGCATACGAACAAAAAACTGCGTTGGCAAGTAAATTTTTCGTAATTTTTACTGAAAACTGCGCGTACGTCACTTATAAAAACGACACTGTTACTATATATTTGCTCATATTAAATGTTTTGTATGTAATCTTATTTACTTGCATAGCATCACGCCGTTTCCCGTGGTGGTGGCAGATAGGATAGAATGCCACACTATTCTGTCCTGACACACGTCTCTCGCCTCATCCATATTCATACATATTCGCATACAAGCTCGATGATTGTTTAGGCTCCTTCATGTCGATCTTCCAGTATCTGGTTAATCTAGTCACGCCACGATTTCTGCGATCACCGTTTCTTTCTGGCGCCGTAAAATATCTTTCTTAGCATTATTTCCTCATTCATTGGCTCAACATGTAAGCAACACTTTTTTAAATACTATTATCTTCATTCTTTACTATTAAATAAATGGATTTCCCACAAATAGGTCTAAAATATCTCATCTCCACTGCATTTAATTGACTTAACTTCCTTTTGTGTTAGCTCCAGTACATCACTTCAATACATCAGTATTGGTACCAGAACTCCATTGTGCAGTCTTGTCGGTAGACATATTTCTACTATAAATTATTTATCAATTAATGTATATTATAGATATCTCACAGAGACGAAACTGTATTTTCTTATGGGAAAGTAGGTATAGAAGTCATTTGGGTGTACATAGGACTTATGACCTATCTTATGGTTGGCTTAAGTGATTCTCATTAGCGACATCTGTGAGGATTTAGGGGAATGAAAATGGCTTTGTACAGGCCGCATGGAAAGGCGGTTACAACTCATATGTGAAAGCTTGCCACACAATTTGAACATATATACAACTTTCAAAAAATTAGTAAGCATGGTACATTCTATCATGGGTGGAAATGGCGAATGTTACATTGTGTAAAGTGATCACTTAAGCCAACCATAAGATAGGTCATAAGTCCTATGTACACCTAAATGACTTCTATACCTACTTTCCCATAAGAAAATACAGTTTCTTCTCTGTGAGATATCTATAATATACATTAACTGATTAATAATGTCCCTGTGACATAAATCCAGCACTGTTCTGAAAGATTTGAACAAACCCAAAATATTATAAATTATTTTATGCAAGTTAAATATTTCATTATAAATGATTGCATTCGTTAATCTTATTCCCTGCAGTCCCAGTTGTATGTAATCCAACGATAAATTTGCTTCTCTGATAGTCGAATGTTAATCACTTGCGATAATCTGTTAAAATAATTCCATTTTTTAAATCGATTATTGATTTCATTTCATTGCGGTACAGATACACATGCTTATTTAGTGGCATGCTAATGACCATGCCACTAATAAGCATTCCCTAACAACTGTACACACTTGCTCGTTACTAGCATGCTTATTAGTGGCATGCTCATAAATAAACATGCCCAAAGCTAACAATCAAACACACATGCTTATAAGTGGCATGCTCTTGTCATAGAATAGAGACGCTCTTGTTCAAAATGGAAACTTTGCAAACTGAAATAGAAAATTCAAGTGAACCAATAAATCAAAACAGTTCCCGAGTTTCCATCCGCACATTTTTGATTTTAGTTTTTATAATTTTTATTGTAAGATTTGAATCATTCATGCCTTTTAATAAAGTTTCATAAACATTATTTCTCGCTATATTATTTTTACACAACGGTGACCGAGTATTCCACAGACATTCGTGATTCAAAAAAACAAAAGTTTTATCATCTCCCCAATATTTGTTTCATCTGTCGCGGACTGAGAAGATCGCAATGGTAATACTAATGACATAAGCATGCTCATAATAAGCAAGTCTGTTCACACATACTCCAAAGATACCCCTTCTCTATGGCGAATGACAGTGGCATGCTCATTACTAGCAATGTGCGTACACACATGCCACTAATAAGCAAGGTCTAAAGAAGGTCGATACTGCGCATGCTCACGTGCCACTAATAAGCATGTGTATCACTAGCTTTAGAGTCTTTTGAGGAGTTATAATAAAATAATATAATAAATTCAAGCTGTTTTTGTTTACATTAATTAGTTTATGGTGATTTTAAAATAAAGTTTCTTAAATCTATGTTTTTGAGCATTTTTATGGAATATGAATACTTTTTTTTACGACGACATTGTTTTAGATCACATCATAAAATGTTTGATTAATCGCCATGTCTCGTTTGTCGCATAGTGAAAAAAAAACAAAAAATTGAAATTAATCCAATTTCCAATAAACTTACAAATATAAAAATTATTTCCAATATATATTAGACAATGATGAATCGAAAATGTTCAAGCAACCATTGCTATGAATATGAAAAATTCATTCGTTTCAATAAAAGTCAAGCAAAAAAATTTGTATTGAGGCGAACGAATTTTTTGTATCTATCTATAGCTATAAAACTTAATGTCTGTCCGTATGTCTGTACTCTATAGAAATCTACACCGTTTGTCTGATTTGACCCAAATTTTGCATACTTATTCATTAAGACCGGCGGATAACATAGACGACATTTCTCCCCTCCCCCTTTACCTGTCCCTTAATATATTTTTCATGCACATCTGTACCGTTCGACTGATCTGACTCAAATTTTGCGTACTCATTCTTTAGGACCCGGTGGATAACAAAAGCGACATTTCCTCCTTCCCCCTTTAACCCTCCCTTGATATATTTTCCATGAAAATCTGTACCGTTCAACCGATCTGACTCAAATTTTGCGTACTTATTCTTATGGACCCGGCGGTTTACATACGTGACATTTCTCCCTTTACCTCAACACCTCTGCGATATTTATTTTCCATGAAAATCTGTACCGCTTGACCGATCTGACCCAAATTTTGCGTACTTTTTCTTTAGTACCGGGTGGGTAATATAAGCGACATTTCTCCCCTCCCCTGATATATTTTCCGTGCAAATCTGTACGTGTGACCGATCTGCACCAAATTTTAGTATTACAGACATATATATTATAACAGAATAACCTATATACCTCCTATGCTCCGCTGCTAGCCAGTTGGTAGCATATGTCTACTGTAGAGAGATGGTTTTACACGTAATGAATGGTCACAGAGACTTGAAAAACTAACATTTTGATATTTGGATATATTTCCAGAGCTGGAACTTAAAATAACTGGAGGCGCGAAGTGCAGCTGGAACGAGACTTACAGCACTGGAAGCGGTACTGTCACCGTTCACTACAGCGGTGAAGAGACTTACTTTACAGTTATAAATAATTTATTAACTGGAAAATATCCTCAAAAAGGTAAATTACTAATCAATCAATTTACATTATAGATATCTCACAGAGACGAAACTGTACTTTTATGGGAAAGTAGGTATAGAAGCCTTTTGGGTGTACATAGGACTTATGACCTATCGTATGGTTGGTTTAAGTGATCACTTTACACAATGTAACATTCGCCATTTCCACCCAGTACTGTTCTGAAAGATTTGAACAAACTCAAAATATTCTGAAATTACTACAAGCTTGTGAATTTTGTGAATGTGTGAAAATTACACCTTCGTAATACTAATGAACACGTAGTTATAAAAGTTATAAATTAGGAATAAAAATCTAATTTGGGTAAATATGAAGAAAGTACATAACTATGTATCATAACTAATTTAATTCTTTTTATCAGATGTGTAAAATAGTAGTATCTTGATAATGTTATTGATGGACATTATTGAGTAGAGTATTAAGTTTTTTTTATTCTTATATATCATTTTGTTGGTTATAAATTTAATAGATTTAAGAATGTAAAGTGTTAAATACTAGTTAATATACAAATTGTAATATTATATAACTTAAAAAAATATATATTTCAGGCATCTCGTGGCATTAGTCACGGACATTGTTGCGTGGAGAATTAGTCTTTTTTGTACCTCATTTTGTACAACTCGACATTGTTTGTGTCATCTGGTAGCGCAAGTGACAGGCATTGTCACATAGAGAATTACATTTTGCGACATAGTAATGAATGCATTTATTAGTTTTAATTTTCATTAAATTGAAATATTAAAAAAGATTTGAAGCTGAGAATTTTTGTTGTTGGTTGATGCTTTCATTTTATTTTTTGAATGAAATTGATATTAAAAAAGGAGTGAGATCAGCTATTGGATTCTAGTTACGGACAATCGAATAATAAACGATTTTTATTTTCTTTTTTTGCTTACATAAATTATCATGGCATATCTTTTGTTTTGTTTTATGGAATATTTATTAATTAAGATTGTGGCAAATATATATAAACGTTTTTTTTTAAAATTCATTATCTAGACCTTTCTTTAATACGAACACATAACATTCTAGACATCGGTGAAACTCGACGTTATAGATGGATTAACCTGCACATGTCAGACTTCACACGACGTTCATGCCTTTCTAGAATAATGTAGAGAAGTTAAGAAGATTTGAACTGGATGAGAACACGATGAGATTTCTCTTTTACATAGAGACGACAACGAGTTTTAAAATACAGATATACTTGCCTCAGTTGCAAAGTACAATCTATTAGTTTAAAATATTCTGTCACGGGGCGTGGTTGTGGGAGGCAAATAATATTTTTTTCTTATTAATCGCCATTTCCACCCGTGATAGATTACCACGTCTACTAATTTTTGGAAGTTGTACCTGTGTATTTAAATTATACGGCACGTTTCACACATGAGTTGTAATGATCCTCAGCGCGGCCGGCACCAAAGCTTTTCATTCCCCTTGAATGACCACAGATGTCGCTAATGAGACATCTATTATTGTTTCTATTACTGTTTACTGTTTATTACTATTTAAAGATGATTTATGTATACATAAATTAAACAGTATATTATAAATTACTGTTTCTAGATGATTTATGAACACATTTGTATATTTTATAATAAATAATACTTAGTTTTCTGGGCTTTTCCACCGTGTGTATCCGACTATTTTTTCTGACGTCTTAGGTGAACGGCAGAATATCCCGGAAAATTAACTCAAACACTACTAAATCATTCTGAATTAGGTCTAGTGCTTAGTTAAAATGTGGACTGACGACGATTTTTCCCCCTTTTATCTATGGTCAGTCATGTGCCGCAATTCTTCTACTTTCTCCACATTTTTTCTATTTTGTCCCATCTCACAGTACCTATCCTTCGTCCATTGAAGTCTACTCTCTTGTAGCGGGTATTCTATATCTGGAAGCTTTTTCTTATATGGATAAAATAATTTTCATTTTTAACAGTCTAATTACAGATTTAGTTAAGGCGTACCTAAATTTTGTATTTACTTTAAACACGGTGTTGCTACAATTATTGAGAAAAGGAAGAGAAGATTAGATATAGTGAGTAAATGGTCAAAGTCGATTTAGTACATGTAATCTAAAGCATTCTTTTAAATTCAGTAAGACCAATGTTGAAGAGGTCAATATCGATACAATTATTATTGAAAGCTTTGCATGTGCGATATAAAAATGTATTTTGTGTATGGGATGCTCTATTTCTCGGAATACGGAAGAGTACGTTTTGTCGGGTACGTCTGCAGGAAACATGAAAAGAGATTAAGTCCAGTAGTATAAATAATAGTGTTAGATCAGCACGTGCTCTTCGCTGTTCCAGAGTTTTTAAGTTGTGGAAATGTAGTGCTCCGTGATAAGAGTCAAAAGATAAGTTAAATCTAGTGTTGAGGTGGCGAAGAAACTTCTTTTGTATCTCTTCAAGTCTCGCAATGTATGTAACTTTTTGCGGGTTCCACACTTGAGATGCATATTCCAGGTTGCTTCGAACGAACGCATAGTACATTTGACCAAATGACCAAAAAGTAAAATATAATATAATACTAGAAGAAATCATAAATAAAATTAATATACACACTGCCACGCACCATAACTACGCAACCAGATCGACAGTACGAACAATGAGAATACCAATCACTAACAACGCGAATGGCGAAAGAAAAAGAGATTATATTGTGTCAAGAATCTTAAATAAATTAGATAAAAAATTCTTTGAGATGACGCAAGACAAAAAAACTTCATTTTGTAAAAAAACATGCAACACTCGATAATGGCCTACTATCTTCATTATAAAATAAAAATTATTGTGAAATATTGAAGGCAACCATGCCGTAAAACTGCTGTGCAGTTTGGCATATCTACAATGTAATAAATCTAAAAAAATGAATATATATTATATATATATATATATAAAAAATAGTTTGAGGGGGAATGGATTTTAAAAGTTTTTGTTTTACTATCCTCAGCAATGAAGAAGAGAGTAATCAATAAAAAGAGAGAAAAGAGAGTAAAATAGTCATCAACTGCTGTCTTTCTTACAGACGGATGTTCGGAAATTCCCACCGGCACTTACAAGTTCGATTTTTCGGCGTTCATCCCCCCCGAGGCGCTGACGTCATTCGAGGGGGCGTACGGAAAGATCAGGTACAGCGCCAGAGTGACGATGAAGAGGCCTGGAAAGTTCGACAAGTGTTCCAAGGCGTACTTCACGGTCCTCAGACACTACAATCTCAATTACTATCCACATTTAAAGGTGAGAAAGGTTCTCTATGTACGCCAAAGAAGTTTTGAACATGTAGCGGAAATGCGATACCAGAACTAACGATGCTATATTAAATTCTTGTCGGCTGTCAGATTCTGTATACATGCGAGTTCACGAATGTCTCGATCGTTTTTACTCACTTTCTTTTAACTCGTAGCGTCTGCTTGCTTGCTTGTCTGACGAAAAAACTTTGGATTGATTTTTAACCCTTTTCCCGTGATCAAATCGAGCTGAAGCTTTGCAGGCAGACTCGTGGCGATTTTCGTTTTAAAAAATCAATAATATAGTAAATTTTGGAATTTTCGAAATTTTAATGTTTTTTCAAATTGAAATCATTTTATATGAGTAATTAGCCCGTCGCGTGTATAGCCACGAAACCTGGTTCAAAGCGAAAGGGAGTATTGTAAAAACTTGGTTTTTATGGGTTAGTTTTTTTAAGAAAATTTTTGTTTGCCTCAATTATTTTAAATGTTTGAGGTAACATTTCTGTGAGTATGAGTTTTAATTCTTTTTACAAAGCCCAATAAAATAATTATTGTATGTATGTGTAAGTCACGATGGTCAGATGACATCAATCATGTCGTAAGACAAACGAGTTTCCTCTTAAATTTTTCATCCAATTTTATTTTATTGAATCATGTTTATGAATTTTCTATGAATCTATGAATTTATGAAATCTATGAATTTTGATTAAATTACCTGTGCTAGTACGTACCTACCACTTATTCATATATTGCGACGATGTTCCACATTCAACATTATCATGACAGATCAAAATCGCTCGGCTAAATCCAAGAATATGGTCCCATGGTCCATACAACAGATCCGTCTGAAAATAAATATTTCTCGATATAATTGAACGCCATGATTACAAAATTAAAGATAATTGACGCTTAAATGATAAGTATTAAATAACATATTTCATTTCACAATAAACTTTTGTGATTTTCAATGTGTCAAACAATCTATTTTTACACGGATCTATGGAAAAGTATTTGAATCATAGATTAATGCATTGACTAAATTGCCCATAAACCACAACTAGAACGTAGGCAGAACTCTGAGGGCAGTAGCGAGCGAGTACTTGGGGGCACAAACCAGTGAAACGCCCCCACGACTGCCTTGCCATCAAACCATAACACAACGAGGTAAAACCCAAAATTTATTAATTTACAATTATATTTCTGTAGTTTACGATTTGCACGAATGTTTGGTTTAACCGTGAAAAAAACAAATTTATATTGCATAATATATTTTTTTCTTAATGGTTTGCGCTATTTCTACTGTAGGTATATCTTATTCTATATATACCTTCTTTTTCTACTGTATACCTTCTTCTATTCAATTTTTCGAAGCCTTAAAGTGTAATATTTTATTTGATAATTATTATTTAAGCGTCAATTATCTTTAATTGTGTAATCAAGACATTCAATTATATCGAGAAATACTTATTTTCGTACGAATCTGTTGTATATACCATGGTAGCATATTCTTGGATTATACGAATCGCTTTTGTTTTAAAATATTTATTGAAATATTGTTGTTATATAATTTACTTGAACACCTTGTTCATGAAGTACTTCAATGATTTCAGGAACCATTGGAAGTGAAGCATTTTAAGAATTTTCACGTACTTTTCGCTAAAACTGGTATTTTAAATGTGAAAACTAACCTACCATGCACTGGTGTAGTTCCCGGACAGAATATTTCATTTAAATGCCATATGCACAATGACAGCAGAGTGGCTATTTCTGAAGTAAAATTTTCCTTGAATCAGGTCAGTTTCATCATATATCTACAAGCACACTTTATGTGAATATAAAATTGAACATCTACTCGTCTGTTTTCTATACAATCCTATATACTTTAACACGACCAATAAAATTTGGTTTCCTTGCTGTCTGCTGTCTTTTTAAAATCATATGCCAATATTAGGCTCATAGTTATTTGCACAAAAGACAGGCGCCCTAAAATGCATCAGATTAAGAGGTAAATAGAGAGATTTATTTTGGCATCACCTGACCAATAATACTCAAAGATCTTTAGTATTCATGACTTAAAGTACTCGTAAATGTTTTTTGAAAATATAAAAATAGATGTATCATTTACGAAAGACAACACCAAATCGTGTAAGTCTCAAATTTTTTGAAATCTTAGGTATATGTGAAATTGGTTAATGTCATTTTCCTGCACAAAACGACCTATAAAGAATCAGATTTTGTAACAAAATGAGAGATGGCGTCACCTAGCCAGTGTTACTCAAAGATTTTTGGAATTTATTGCTGTTTGTTTGAATTTTTTTAATTTCAGCATTGCATTAATAAGATATTTAGCAGTACGCAGCTGATTCACGCTTGTCTTCGAAAACGGGGACCTTTTATATTATGTTAACATAAACAAACCTTTCGGGCCGTTGCCTGCAACGTAAACCTATAAGAACAATGAGTTAGAGCTACGGACACGGCGACACCACACTAGTCGGGCCTCTGCCATAACATCGGGCAGGCCTGTGCCACGTTAAATCTTCTATTCCTTTGTTCATAATGTATATAATTTACTTGTACATTTTCACTTGCTCCCGGGGTACATCTCCGGGAAGAAATATACACTAACAATAGATCGACCTATCAAATTTCCGCAAAGATATTATTAATTTAATTAATAATGTCCCCACAAAATCTCAGCAACAAAAATTTTTTGCTTTATATATCTAAAATGTAAAAAAATTGTTTTTTACATTAAAACACATTACAGTATGAAAGAAATCACCGTTTATGTAAATCAAAACGACCTTTAATTGCTGAAATTTGTCTCGGTTTCTCACAAACACCAATTAAAATGTAACATTCGCGAATCACGTGCAAACAGCGCCATCTGATAGCGTTAACAATCGACATTGTTGCATAGAGATATATTTTGATGATATATAGTGTAAATCTATTTAAAAACTAATAAATAACTTCAAAAACAATTCCCCGATTCATACTGACGGAAATCGAATATTTTTTCGGTTGATAGATATTTTCTGTACTCAAATATTTTTATTTATTTCACTAACAGGATAATAGGTACATTATACTCTAATCATAAAATATTATAAATGAAGACTATGCCCACATCCCAATTACAAGTGTCTTCGGCACGCTCTAGTAACATGTATTTGTGCATTTAAGTGTATTTTACATGTACATTTATGTGTATTGTATATTTAGTGTTTGATTAGTATTTAATAAATAATGGATCTATAGATTCAGGTCATCGTTTAAACAATGGATGTTGTGTACGAGTGAGTTTTTGAACGATGATAAGGTATCTGCAAGAATATCAGCATCAATGTTAGGGTCACATATTATATGTGATACACAACCTTGTGATGGGAGAAAAGTAACCAACAGTATTAGTGTGCTGGCTTATTCTAGAGAACTCCGGGTTTCTTATACGGGATTTAACATGCAAATTTATGTCAGTTAGAGAAAGAGAATCAATTGCTTAACTGAGAATCTTGTGTAGCACAACGAGATCGGATATTTTCCGTCGGTACTTAAGTTTGTGCATCTTGAAAAAGACAAGTCGATCTTCGTACCTTGATTCATATAATTCGTTTTATATACCATAGAACTATGTCCAAAAAATGACTTTATTTTTCAGAGACCGGTATTTCATGTCAAAAGTCCTTACAAAAAATCGCGATCGTACAAAAAGCGACTATCAGAATACAAATCTGGCGGTTTGGAAAAGGGGGAAGAGAAACAGTACAGTGTGAGTCTCTACGTCCCGGCCGTGCCTCCCTCTTCCGACGGGAACATTCCAACAATCCTGCCAATAGCCTACTTCGTCAAGGTATAATAAGTCAGAATATTTTGAGTTTGTTCAAATCTTTCAGAACAGTGCTGGATTTATGTCACAGAGACATTATTAATCAATTAGTTCAGTTAATTCATTACACACAATAAAGTATATTGCTCCCAAAATTCCGTAAATCAATTGTAGATTTTCTCATTAGCGACATCTGTGGGGATTTAGGGGAATGAAAATGGCTTTGTACAGGCCGCATGGAAAAGGCGCTTACAACTCATATATGAAAGCTTCACGCAATTTGAACATATATACAACTTCCAAAAAATGAATAAGCATGGTATATTCTATCATGGGTGGAAATGGCGAATGTTACAATTGTGTAAAGTGATCACTTAAGCCAACCATAAAAAGACAGGTCATAAGTCCTGTTACACCCAAATGACTTCTATACCTACTTTCCCATAATTAATACAGTTTCGTCTCTGTGAGATATCTATAATATACACTAATTGTATAATAAGTCCTCATCAAATAATTTTTTAGATTATTATGGAATAGAGACGAAAAATATGAATGTATTCACAACTGTATTTATAACTGTATTCATAACTCATTTTGGACAATAGTAAGGTAAGTGAGTTTTACCTTTAAAGGGACGATATCACTTTACTTTTTATTTAATGGATGGAAATAATAGATATCTCACTTGCTAAACGTATAAAGATGTACTTTTTCTTCAAATGTAGCAAATTTATTTTGTGATAACATAATTATAATTGATATAAATTAACTTTGTTTAAACCATTTATTTATTGAAAAAAAAATCAACATGTTTCGAAGCCAATGGCTTCTTCGTCAGGAAAACAAAAATAATATTTAAAAATCGAAGTATAGATCAAAATATTAAAAAGTTATATATGGAAAATGATAATATAAAGTACCTAATTAACATGAAAATAAATTTAAAAGATAACTATTTGCAAAAAGGACCTGATTATTTATAATATTCAATTTACTATTTACGCTCTTTCTTATTTCCAAAATTTCTAATTTATCAAATTGTGATTCTGTATAATTTGTATGTAAAATTTGTAAACCTTTATTAATATCAAAAGAATGATCCATAGCCAAAAGATGGTTAGAAAATTCGGAATAATTATTACTATTTAAACACCTTAAGTGTTCCTTAACTCTAATTTCAAATTTTCTACACGTTTTTCCTATATAAAAATAATCACAATCATTACAAATTAATTTATAAACACCCGATTTTTTAAAAAAATTATCCTTATCTTTATTATTTAATATGTATTTTTTAAATTTATTATTAGTATAAAAAGCTGGTTGAATAATATTTGAAATATTTTTAACTATTGAATTAGAAATTTCATTATTTGTAAATATAATTTTCCTCCAATGTTTATCAGAATCAAAAATTGAAGGGTAAACAAAAGATTTAAAAAAAAATTTCTTGTACTTTTTATTTAACATAATATCAATTAATTTTTTATCATAACCGCGATCTGTTTAATAATTTTTAATTCAACGAAGAAGCCATTGGCTTCGAAACATGTTGATTTTTTTTTCAATAAATAAGTGGTTTAAACAAAGTTAATTTGTATCAAGTATAAAGATGTAATTTGGCAAATTCGTTAAAGTTTTCTACCAGCAATATTGTTGACTCCAACATGAGTTCCATGTTGGTGTCTCGGTGTTGCCTGCTTATCTTTTCTACCGATTTGTTAAAATTTGTTTCGTTATATTTTTTAAATCTTTTTCTATGTCTTCTTTCCTCAAAATAATAATAATTTTAAATAACGAAGCCCCGTATAATAGTATTCTTTGAAAGAGACTTGATTTAATTTTCAAAAACCACCGAAAAACTCGATTAAGATACATTTGTGGCGTGTTTTTTTTTCAGATTAAGGCATTTATATCAGGGGTGCACAAGAACTTTAGGGCCGAGATACCGATTGAAGTCGGGACTATTCCATTTATGACATCCGGAGAGTCCTCGACCGCTTCAGCACTAGACTACGGAGATTATGGTATTATTTTATTTATTTTCAGTTTTATGATCAAACCCCGGTCCCCCTCGCTGTAAGCAGAGATAGTGCTGAGGAATCAAATAAGAGTGAAAATAAGAGAACGAATACTTCTTCATTAATACAAGCCGCTTACTTAGCTCAAGAGGGGTATTTGTTGATTAAAAATAAAAGTAATATATTAAAATTTGGTGTTGAGAATGTATAAATAGTAAAAAATATCAAAAATCAGAGTCAAAATCTGTGTTTTTACGACCTTCGACATAGCAGGGTCCATTATCAGGGCTGATGTATTATTGTGAGTGTTGGTGTTGTGGTTAAGTATTAGCATGCAATACCGTGTCGAAATCTGGGTGAGAACGTTGTCAGAAAACCTTGATTTTGACATACAAAAACGTTTTTCGTAGTAAAAACCCGTCATAATACTCCAGAAGACACAAACCAGAAGATTCTGAATGGCCGTGAAAACTTAAAAACCTTCTTATGACAATCTTCTTCTTCTTTTTGTACCTTATCAGTTCATCGAACGTTGCCTGTTATCACATTATTTACTAGAACAGCTTTACAATAGATTGGCCAAATAACTGTCATAGGTTTTTCAATCATGACGTTTTCCTTCGTCCATGACCTCGTCTTTCTATGCATTATTAGGTGCAATATCTCGTACTTCTCTGGATGTCTCGTCATATCCGAGATATTGTTTTAATTTCTTATTTTTCTTTATTCATCCGAACCATGATATCTTCTCCTTCAAGGATAATTTTGAAAAATAAACTGTTTGGACGTAGTGTTATTAAACTCAAGTTAAGTTTAATAACACTACTCGAGTTTTGAGACTGTACACTTACTTACACTGTTTATATCTCTGATTATCTCGAAACTAGAGTAATAATAAATCCAAGTTGTGTTGATTTTTCAAAATTATCCTTGAAGAAGAATAATATAGCTCGTAGCCCAGTGGGCACAACACTAGCTTCCACACCGAGGGTTCTGGGTTCGATTCCCGATGAGATAACAATTAATCTATGTGATTTACTCAAGCCTGGGTGTTTCGTGATGTCTTTCACTTCCGTAATTGGGCCTCTTGGCCTGTTGAAGCATAAATAAATAAAAAAATGAAACTCTACAAAGTTGATCCCAATTCTATCAATACTGCATTATATCTTTGGGAGTTTAGATGTGGTTTGGAGCAGTTGCTTTTTCGGGTCACCACCGTCATGCGGCGGAAAACTCCAAAGGCGTAGAATATTTGATAATTTGTTATGTCGATAAAACAAGTACAAAATATACATGAGTATGATTATTAAGACAATGATAGATTCTCTAAGGGCCATAGCCTCCAGCCGCCCGCCGGAGATATGGGGCAGACTGACATGCCCACATAGAGTGTGGGCCTCCTTTTATATAATTAACGAACAAGGAAGTCTCCACTTTGTACTCCCTTTAAGTTATTGAGGACTTGACTTAGATGTTAGAGCACTATTTTAGCATGTGCGAGGTACCGGGATTGATTTTATGCACCTCGGGAAACTTTTTATTCACAAAACTTTATTAAATGTGGTAAAGTGAACCTTTGTTTTAAGCATTTTTTAAATGAAAATTATTTAACAGAGTGTTAGTTAACTTACTAAAAACCACTACTATCAGATTTAAGGTCTACCGGTCACTATACACTATACACTATAAAATATAAAATTTGTTATATCATAGCATTGTTAAACTTTCACTAATAATTATCACATGACAGAGACGAGCATGCACTAACTTGCCTACAGAACAATCAAGAATCTACGAGGGAGAGAGCGTGAGAAGGGGCGGGGTTTAAAGTGGGTTTTACAAAATCTTTTGTGAAAGTTAAATTGAACAAAGGGCTGTATGGAAAATTGATTTGGTTATTTATTGGAGATGCTTTATTATTATATACTGTTTCCCTAATGAAATTCATAAAATTATTATTATTATTAAGTATTAATAAGAAAATAATTTAATTTTATGTATTTTTGCAGCCCCGCCGACGTACGAAGAAGCAGAAATGGAGATGATGCTGAAGGAAAAGAAGGAAGATGAAGACGATGATCTGTCGGAATACGCACCGAGATATCCAGTTTTTCAATTTAGCTCGGAGAAAAGTGAAATCTCGTGACATTGTGTATTAATCCAAAATTAGTTTTAATTGGTATTCATGTATATGTCTCCGCTTCCATTGCTTTCACAGATATTTTGTTTGTACTCGTATATCTTACGTTTGTTTGTAAAAATGTTAAACTTAAATATGTAAATAAAAGTTGTTTTCGAACCATTCTTTAAACATTATTGTTAGGTTATATGCACAAAAAACGAGCGAGCCTTACAATAGTCGCATATGATGTGTAACATTTGACATCTCACAATTAAAATATCAATTGAGCAGTAACAGAAATAAACATCAATTTTAAAAAAGCTTATATCTACATATTTATTAATTAGTAAATACAAGTAAAGAAAACGTATGTGCATTTTTTTATTACTGAATTTGTCGCACTAGGTAGGTACCGTATATCTACATACGCATTTTGTTTAGAAATGTGTTTGGTCAATTATACGTTTTTATGTATTTTCATAGATGGCGTTAGTGTGCCGCCATACATGTTGTGTGAAAACTTTGAATAAATATTTAAAAATAATCATATAAATTACATAAAATTTGAGAATGTAAATCATTCAGGGTTGTTATTGTTTACATGAATGTAAAAAAATGACGTTTTTATTGGATAGTTTCGAATATATAAGCCAAAATATATCAAAGTTACAATATCCACACGATTGACACCAGTCGCGTAGCATATATACAAAATCAAAAGCGTTGGCTGTTGGCAGTGCGTCTTCGCTGTGACGGCACTTGCCGGACATTGATTTGTTTATAAACGATGATTGTTTTCCATCGCGCGCGCTTCCCTGGCGTCTTATTTCCTGGCGTCTTATTTTCACGAAATAACTGCCACGGATTGCAGGAAAGCGGGAGGAAAGATGTTACACATTAATAACCTCCATAACATTTGAATAATGTGATAAAATACTCATCGCGGTATTTGGCAACTTGCATCAATCATACATTGATTTTTTGATGAGTTACTTCCTTACCAGGTTGCCATACACCATAACCTGAATAACCCTCTAAAAAAGTGACTGATTCTCCCCTCCCGGGTTGCTACAAACCCTGACTTGAATAAAGTGATTGTGCGATGAATTACCACTCCAGAGGTTGCTCCACACCACGACCTTGCATTAACTTGAATAAAGTGATTGTGAGATGAATTATACCACTCCGGAGGTTGCACCACACCACCACCTGCATTACCCTCGATAAAGTGAATGTGTGATGAGTAACACCCCTCCGGGTTGCCATAAACCATAACCTGAATAAAGTGATTGTGCGATGAATTACCACTCCAGTGGTTGCTCCACACCACGTCCTGCATAAATCTCGAATAAAGTGGTAAAATGATGAATCACTGCTATTTTGATCACATACCATAACTTTCTCTAGCAGATTCTTCTCTCTTCTTCTCTTTTAACTCTGATCAAGACATTTAATACGGTTTTAAGGCAATACTGTTTTGTATCGCATTTATTATCGCAAGATAAGAACAAGATACGCAAAATACCTATACGATTGCTGAGTTGAAAATATCTTTCACTGCCATATTTGGTTTACTAAAATTATTGATAAGATATTGTTGATAATAGTTTGGATTTAAATGTCTACAAAACAAAACCCGGTGTTAGTTATAAATATTCGTCGTCGAACTCGATGCAAGTTTGAAATGAAAGAGTTCAAAGTAACTTCGAGACATGGCTTTGAAATGTTGTCAATTTCATTTTTCAAGTGAACATGGCGTCTATTACAGTGGTGATGTCGTCAACGGTTGCATAACGATAACTCTGGACGAACCTCAGTACATTTCTCGTGAGTTGTTTTAATATTCATATGTTATTATGATTGCGCTAAATCTGTATCAAGAAACACATTGTTTTCCAATACCAGCTTCAACAATGAATCAAATTGTATGTTTTTTTAACAAACAAGGTGTACAGATTCCCGTAACTTCGTGTAACGTCGAATTGTATGTTTTTTTTAAGAAAAAAGGTGTACAGATTCCCGTAACTTCGTGTAACGTCGAATTCACGGCTAAAAAACTGAATTAAACGGCCGGATTACTATTATTATTATCATTACTATCATTACTATTATTTTAAGGGTTTCGGCTACAAATGAGTAACTTGTTCTTTAGGATCCGGCATGTAAAATTACCGTCATTTTTAACGGGTTACAAGTAGTTAGAAATAAAAGCGAGCGTTTTGTGTCCAGCGTTAGTGAAACCAAAAATAAAAAAAAATAGAAAGGAAGCTCGTGCGAATATTGAACGGAGTTTACTAGAAAGTGATCGAAGCAAAGCAGCGTGAAATAATGCAAAATAAGAAACAGTGTAATAATAGTGTGAAATGTTCTGAAAGCATTTAGAGCAAATATATTTCACAGTCACTAGGATGATAAGATTCATATGCCTTTTCATAAGGCTACAAAATATCTCTATAAATATGTTGAAGGTAGTAAGTATATTTTGCGTTTGCGCAGTCCATTTTACAGTATGGTAAAGTTGGCTGGGGGGGAGCTATAAGTGTAATATACTCCCAGTGGAAATAGTTCAGAGAGTAATTATCGAAGTGATTTTGAGGAAACCTTTAATATTCCCAACAAGGAATATTTAAAAAATTTTAATGTCCTAAATATTAATCAAATTTATCAAAAATTTTCGATACTACACATTCACAAAATGTACTTTAATAATAATGCATTGGGATGTTTTAGTAATGGACCGAAATCCGCTGGAAATATTTTATTACCCAAATGTAATACTAGCACAGCCCAGCATCATTACACCTATCGAAGAGTTTCATTACTTTTTTATACTCTTGCCAATTAAATGAAGGCAGTAAAAAATTAAAGGAATTTCAAAACTAAATTGAAAAATCTACAAAAAAAAAATCAATCACAATAATGCTATGAAAAAAGCTTATTCAAAAACAATCAATATATACTTTTAAATGTTATTACTCTTTTTAATTTTTTTAACTTAATGTAATGTTTCTTGATAGGTACATTTTATTTTTCTTACATTATATCCTTTTTTCACTCCTCTAATATAATGCTACTAATGATTACATTAATAATATATATGACACTGCCCCCCCAATTTTAAATGTGAGAATTAAATTTTCGTTTGTATGTGGGTAAGCGTTAATATGCTCATTCTGTTATGTAATTAATAAATTGGTGTAATTAAAATAAATAAATAAATAAGTATCCGGTTTAAATCATGTCCGGTAACTTTTTGGTAATAAAGTAAACTTTAAATTGTTTTACTCTTTTCAGTTGCCTCTCAAAGCCACGTCCCGTGAAAATATTTTGATGTGCTTTAATTATTTTCAGAACTTCAGTTAAAAGTATGTGGAAATGCAAAGTGCAGTTGGAAAGATACGCCCGTTGCAGGAAAAAGTACTAATTTTCACGGAAAAGAAATTTACTTAAAAGTGAAAAATGATCTGTTAGATGAAAAATATCTTAAAAATAAGGGTAATTTTTTAAATTTATTTTATATTCTCTCTGAGCCACAATTGTTCCACTGCTGGACACAGGCGTCTTCTAAAACCTTTTAATATTTCCTATCTTGCGCTATTTGTTGCCATCTTCGACCCACAAGCTGGACAATGTCATCTGTCCACCTTTTTGTGGTCTCCCCGCTCTTCTATTATTGTTCCAGGGTCTCCATTTTAGGATTTTTGTTGACCATCAGCTACTCTCCAGTGAACTTTAGCTTTTGTAAGTTACTGACAGTGAGGGACAAAGTTTCAAGGCCGTATGTCATCACTGGTAATACACACGAGTCATAGACTTTAGCTTTTAAATTTACGGGCACTTCTCTATTTTTAAGTATATACTTTAACTTGTCGAACGCAGCCCAGCTTAATCCTTTTCGCCTCGGTAGTTCCACAGTTTGGTTTTCTTTTCCCAATTTTTTTATTTTTTATATTCTACTTTTAAAAAAGACTAACCGTTGCCTGATATTGAACTAGATTTTAACTGTTATGCTTATCTATAACTAAATTACTCGATAATTTAAAGATAAAATTGTATAAATTGCAGATGGGTATGCAGAGTTTCTTGCAGATAGCCATATATTCCCCTTTTCTGTGCAAATCCCAGCTGAGGCGCCGACGTCGTACGAAGGGCCGTATGGAAAGGTGAAATACTACGTCAAAGTAACGATGACGAGGTCCAAAAAACTCGATAGTTCCAGAGCTTTCTTCACCGTCCTCCGACACTATAATCTCAATTTGTTTCCGCATCTAATGGTAAGCTTGATAAAATTGTGCTTTTATCAACAGACCAATAACTAATTTTGAGAAATTGTTTTTATGTTGTCAGCTTAACGAACTGGAGATAGTCTTACTCTTCAGCCCGATTTGAGATCTCTAATAAGGCTAGTACTCTTTTCATCAGCACTTTTAACCCTTATGGTATCAAACTGGAAAATAATTTCAACCTGGTTACTCGTTACTTTTATTAAAGGATGAATTTCTTCAACAAGTACCTACGCTCCAAGCATAATAGTTTCCACCGCTTTGATGAGTTATAAGGAAACGTTATTTTGTGTTGGAATAGTCACACTCAATTCTCTAGCATATAGACCAAAGGTCCGAATCTATCTCACAGGTTTTTGCATGGATAAAGAAAAGGGGAAATGCTGGTTAAGTAGACAAAATACTCACTAAAAGAAAAACATTCATGTATGTTTCCTGTGAATTGCTTAATAAAATAACGTTTATTCGATCTTTATGAAGAGGACCGGATTTACATGAACGTACCCTCTTTTTACTTCTCCCTCACACATTTTTCCATACTGCGCACTCCCAAAATGTTTGATCTGTTACTTTAATATTACTGTTTTGACTACTGCATGCTTTTTTTACGTATGTAAGCGTGCGATCCTTTTGATGAGGAATAAAATTGTGCTATAAGGATAAAAGTGAGTTTTTCCTCCCTTCTGATAAGTGATACGTAGAAAAAATCACCATTGTGCTATGTATCTTCTTCACCCTGGATCCGAATCGTTTCCTTTTCTCATTATATCCAGTGATCGCTTTCTAAAATCTTCATTCAAACCTATAATCCATCTCCCAAATATTTAACCTACATTCGCGATCCGTGTGCAAGAAACAGCAAAGCCGGAAGATTGACAAGGTTTGAGCTGGTGTGGATTCGGTCGTTCACTTCCGCACCTGAAACTTCGGCTTTGGCAGGTAGAGAAATATCGATTCTGCTTGTAGGTGCATGTACTTGATTACACGCACGGTCTGTATGATGACTTTACTCGGAAAGTCGTATATATGTTGCAGCCATCTGATTAAATTAGCCAGGTAATTGGACGCCTAGGTCCTTCATTAAACGCCGGCATCGAGTTGGCGAATTGAAAGTTAGCCCTTTGAAGATGACTAACCATGACAGCTAAGTGATTCAAATCTAACCTACCCAACCTAACCAAACATCACAAATTCATCAATACCCAATTTAATTAAATGGCTACACGACGTTCAGCCACATCCGGTTAAACGTTGCGCTCAATGACTTGGCTAGTTGTCCTTCAGCCATTTGATTGGATGCTGACGTTTAATGAACGGCCTAGGCGTCCAATTATCTGGCTATTTAACCAGATGGCTGCGAAATATACATCACGATACGTAGATTTTTGTTTTGTGGAATTTTCGTTTTGATTATAATTTTTTTCCCTCGGTTTCAGGATCCCCTAGGAGTAAGAGATTACAGGAAGTTTCATTTTTTATTTGCGAAGGCGGGCCGTCTCACCATATCAGCGGAGCTGCCGATGACTGGCTATGTCCCGGGACAAAACATTTATTTTAAATGCTTCATCGACAATGCGAGCCAAGCCTCTGTGACTGAAGTAAAGTTTTATTTGAAGCAGGCTAGTGAAAGATTGCATTATTTACATATTTATTTATGATGAGTCAGAAATCTAGAGACACCTTTTGAATCAACTATAAACTGACATCACAAAATTTGTTGCGGATAACGTGTTCAACTAAGCACTTTAATTTGCTATATGCCCATTGTTGGTTTAATCTTTGTTTCCCTGTAGGTCAAGCAATCAACATTTCAGAAAACGGTCAATTGATAGTCTGAATCATTCCATGCAAGTTGATATGTCTACCAGTAAGATGGCACGAACTTTTTTGAATAAGCTATATGGAGTGTTTCGTGACCGCCGGGAGCCGGCCGCGAAATAATTTTGATTGGTTGAAACTGACATCCGAGGTATTCTGCGCCAATCGCAAGCCAGGATTTAAACTTTTGAAAAATCCGCCCAGTGACAGTTGGAAAGCGTGTGTGAGAACTGACATTCCATCTTTTGTGTGATATCCGAATCCATCCGTTCTCGTATCACGTACCACTGGCACTTATTGTAGACCAGTGGAAGGATGTCGGGGTGATGGCATTGTTATTGATCGGATTTGAAGTTGACATTTGCTTCCACTTTCCTCGGTCCTGACCCATGTTGAACAAAGAAATTTGAGAGGTGCTGGTCCACTTTATTTGGTCTGATAATCATCATAGAAACCGTTCACTAAAACATTCTTCTACACTTCTGTGACACTTTTAAACTTCTTGTGACGTTCTACACTTCTATTTTCTTATATTTATCTTCGTCTCTTCGGGCATTTCAGGCTATTTGGATATTAATTTACTTGAAAGTAGTTTAGTTGTGCTAACATTTAGTTGAGAGTAGTTTAGTTGTGCTAACATTTGCTGGCTGGTATCGGGTCAACTTGTTTAATATTGTCAGTTACATGATTTTTTTAATAATCGATACAATGTTACAGGTTATAGAGTTCACGGCTGAATATCCTTCTAACAGTAAACGCTATGTTAAGAAGATACTGTCGGAAACGCAAGACTGTGGATTAGATAAAGAGCAGAATTGTTATTACGATGTTAATATGTGTGCACAGGCCGTACCTCCATCTTCTGACACGGCTGTTTTAACCATTCTGACAATCGGCTATTATATAAAGGTATTTGTCTTATATTAAGGATCAATAATCTAAACGATGTAGCATTTTCTAAAATACCTGTCATGTTTTGCGACTGACATATATTATATCGTAGCCGCGATATATTATTTGTTGTGAGAAGTGATGTGTTGTTTATTTTATGTGTGCCAAAGAAGTATATGTATGCCTTATTCACAACTATGGATTACCTAAGCCAGTATTCGATCAAAATAATGCCTTTCGGTTATAAAAAAGATACTAAAATTAGCCTTAACTTATTTGTTTACTAAAATGTGAAGGGACACGGCTCATGCCTATATAGCAGGTCCAATCTTGGCTTATCTTCACATACTGAATTGTCTTTAGGTGCTGTGAATTACACACGCTCTACCATGGTAATTTGAGCATCCCGTGCAGTAGTTTGTACAGATCATCTATCAACCAATCAAAAAAGAGATTGCAGATAAGCCGAAATTGTGGAAATAGTTCGAGCAGTTTTCTTGGCGTCTACCAGCGCCAGTCCTCGCTACGCTTCCGTCTCGAACAGACCTTTTTTTAATTTGGATCGGGCATACCTCCGCTGTGTACCCAAAGACTTTCTTCATGTTATTTTTCTTGAGCTCCCGAAGCAGCTCTCTCTTTTCTGGCCGGTGAGAAATAAACATCTATAAAAACTTTTATTCCACAAATCCACAACTCTTCCCAAAAATTAATAATTAATTATAATGTTGTGAGATGTCCCTCTGCAGATGTAGGGCTGTATTCTACGGCTGCTAATTGCTAGCATATCTGGTCGGTCCTGCAGTAAAGGATGGTCCAATCTCCATATGTGACTAATCATTGCTACATCGTTATGACAGTAGTAGTGGTGTTTGGTAGAGGTGTTACGGACAGACACACCCGTAACAAACAATTATTTTAGAATAGGGTGGATCACCGATTACTCGCCTGTCTGCTGTGCTCCGGGCGTCGTGACGTCACTGACGATGAGTCACAACTCGCTTCTAAATCTTGATGATGATGATGATACTTGGGAAACACCGGAGAGCAACGCTACGATCGACGGTGTTTCTTCAGGGGTTTTAATTCACAACAATTTACACACAAGAAAAATAAAAACAAAGTTTTTGTTTCAGAAGGAAACCTAGCGAAAAACGGGCAGAGTGACGTTATAAAAACTATTTGTCGCACATACACGGCAACAAATACAAACTGGCACTAAGGCACTGAGAGCACTGTGATTTCGCTAGGTTTTCGCAGCCTTTTTATTTGAGTCCAGCCAAAATAACGGGAAAATAACTGCCAAAAAGGGATTAGTGAAAGAGGGGATTTGCATCTTTATTGTAGGCATCGGCGTAACGTGGTGGACCACGGAAGCTGTGCGCTCGGCCTAGCGGAACGACCGCTGGGCGCCGGCGATACCGTGCATCGGCGGCGCATATCTCGCGGCGCGCGGATATTTTTTAAGATACATCCGCTTTCTCACATCTCCCGCTAATGAGTCATATGTCAAAATGTGCGTCTGACATGCCCGCATGTGGGTGTAATACGCAGATTACTGTCCGGGCATGTCAGCGCTTGCAAATCACGTGCATGTGACAAAAAATGAAACTTCTTTATTTATAAAAATATCTAAATTATTAATATTACATCAGGTAGCCCTTGTTTTTCTGAAGAAAATGACACCTTTATTACATTACACTTTAATTATTGAGCTCTCTAGCGATAGTGAATCTAAATTTAGCGCCGTACGAAAAAATGTACGGCGCGCTATCTCAAGTCACGAGCCGTGTGGGTGTCAGTTGTTACCTGCCCCATCTCTATTGGTCCGGAGATGCTGAGCAAATACACTTTAGCTGACCGCTCCGTAGGCGACTACCTGATTTTTACTTTGCGATTTTATCTCAAAAACAAAATTTAAAATATTTAATTAAGCACGCCCGAGTGACTCATTGTGAGATTTTAATCTCTCTCCCTCGGCCGCGGTCGTCGCTCTAATGGATGACTCATTAACGGGACCCTCATTGACAGTTATATACATAATTATCAAACACATATTTACAGTTATTCTTAAGCTATTTTGCCTTTACGGCCTGGACCCTATACACGATTCAAGACGTTTATTTTTAATATTTAATATTGTAACACATTTCAAAATTAAGCAAAAATATTTTTATTCTTCGATTTTTGATCCTGTGCGAACCAGAGGAGTTGTGCTTAAGATGACATAGTCAGTTAAGATGACACACCAACAATATTGATTTAAATATACGCGCTAAAAGTGAACCAATAATGCTTTAGAGAGTGCTTTTAGATGTCACTGATGTTGACATTCAGTATGGCGGAAAGCGAACACAGATTGCAAAGTTGTGCGTATTTTTGTGATTTTTATGTGATTAAAAATTTTGTTTACGCTTTTGTTTGGTGGTAAAAATATTCGCAAGGTAAGGAGCTTCTTGTTAAACTAATTTGGAATGTCTGTTAGACATTCCATCTCCATAGACATAATATGACACAAATATTGATAAAAATGCATTCTTACCTCAAAGTTTTTGTCACAACAATTAAAATAAAGTTTGCATTATTTATTGGGTAAGATGACAGTTGTAAGATGGCATACTATGTCATCTTCATTTACTGCATTTACTGCAATGAACTACTTAGCCAAACTAGGCCAAAATAACATTGGATGAAGTGCCAACTGTGTTCCAATTGGTGTCATACACTATGCGCAGGCATACCCGCAAGAAAGAAAAAATTTATTTGCGAACTATGCTCGTAAGATTAATAATGTATAAAACGACATACCTTTAAATACTAAGATGACATATTTTGTCATTTTACTCTATAGATATGTCGTCTTACACACGTCGACCTAAGTGCGATTTATTTTATTTTTTAAATTTTATATCACGCTGATTGTTCTAAAACTTTAATAATTTCGTTGATTATGATACATTTAAGAATATACGCACGATGCTGATCTCACATAACTTTAATTATTTCAAATATTTGTCTTGAAAGAAAAAGTATGTCATCTTAAGCACAACTCCCCTGTCGTAAAACGTTCCCAGTAGTGGCGCCTTGCAGCGAGACTAAATTTTACTTTAACTATTGTTTCGATCGGGCTTATCTCTTTCTTCAATTCTTCATTATAGGGATTTTTTTTAAATGAAACTATATCACCGAATACTGCCTGATTTATTATAAAAGTAACGGATTACAATTTATCAGAATATATATGCACTGATGTCAAAAATGCACAAGGAAATGTGTAATGCGCCACACTTTGACAAAAGGTCTAATGTCTACATTATTTCAACATGTTTCAATAATGAATCTCTTTTTACATTTTCAGATAAAGGCTTTCGTATCAGGAATTCATAAGAATTTAAAGGTTACAATACCCATAGAAATTGGTACAATACCGTTTTTGACAATGTCGGGAGAATCCAGTATCGCATCGATACAGCCAGACTACGGAGATTGCGGTAATAAATGATAAAAGTCTTATTTTTTATATATTTTTTTTATTCTAAAGCAGATACATTACAATGATTCTTATAATAAATTAAACCTTCATTTTTACATTTTCATATGATATTATATTCCCCATAATCTGAGCCAATAACCCGAGCTTATGGATGGAGTATTTACAAGCCAAATTAAAGCACAAGTTTTACTCAGCAGAAACCATTCACAAGTAGTAGTTTTTATTATACAGAAACCATTGAGGCATGTGGGCAATTTTACTATACAATTTAGGGTGGGCCACCGTTATATGAAATTTTTTTTTTTTTATGATTTCTATTAGACACAAAAAGAAAAGGGTACTAAATGACATTTTTAGATCACTTATAAAATTCAATTATAATAGGATATCATCTTCTACCTCCGGATTGACTTTAAAGAACACATATTTTGGAAAAAAAACTCATTTTTGACGAGTCTTTACAAAAAGATTTAAAAATTTAAAAAACGCATTACTACGTTTAATAATAAAACGAAATGTACTTGGACAAGTTGTATTTATTTATTACATGAAAATGTTTACAAAAATGGCATTAATATTATTATTTTTATAATGTTTGAAACAGCGCAAAAATCCTTCTTATTATTGAATTTAGGCATGGCTTTCCGAGATAATATTTGTTTTTTATGAAGCCTTCTCTCTCAGATGTTTTGCACAATGTGGGTAAAGCTTCTGTCACAGTCTTGACTGCCCTTTCAACAGCTTATGTGCGGCATGGCAGGCGTAGTAATGAGAGTTATCTTTCTGCTTTTTGGGCGACAAACAGTTAGATGTCTTCGTCAGGTATCGATTTCAATATTGGTGGATCGCATATATTTTCCTGCCAGTCAATTAGATCTGTATTGTTGTAATTCCTGTTTGCTGCGGGCTTTCAAAGTGCGATGGGCTGCCAGTTCACGAATGTGTCACACAGCATTGCGATTAATAAATTTTCATGGTGTGCGAAGTAACTGTTTCTTTGAATTACAGATTCTATTATGGCTTTCAGTTCTATGGAAAAATATCCTGCTGCAGTGATAAGTTTGGACAGGTGCCATGCTCCACCTTTACAGGAGGTTTTCAGAAGGAGATTCCATCGAAACGTACAAATGCAGAACCCAATTAGGACGAGTTAGCTATCGGGCGTGAGACATTTTGCCTGGCGATTTGTTAACTAAATCCTTAGCAAGCATGCCTGTTGAAATCGCTGAGACTTGTATATAAATATATTTAGTCATTGCTAATATCTTGAACAGAAAACTCGGATAACTCTGTTGAAATACGTTGAAATTGAACGATGGGCCTTTCTTTGACATACTTCTAGATCTTTACCGATTTTCCCAGAAAATGTTTTGGATCCCGATGTGCCACCATCAATATGTAGAAACAAGGTGCCAAAATGGTACTACATTCATATGAAGCAAGCAGATAATCCACTGTAACGGTTTACCTAATCTGTTTTCAAGCAGACGTATAACACCGCCATATTTACCAACTTTCGCGTTAGTTCCATCACTTCAACAGCCACCAAAGATTGTTTAGATATTTTTGATTTCAAAAAAAAAGAGAGCTATAATGACACTGACTAAACACGTGAATAGGGCGCACGTCCGTGCTAGCTATTCCTCAACTCTCCCAAACTCAACCCACCAACTCCTCATACTCGTAATTATGATATACATTGTCTATGTTTGAAGAAAGTTACGCTTATTGGTTGGAACCCTAATTAGAACAAATCTCGAAAAAAAATGAAAAATCATCATCAATCTGGAGGCAGTTAGACTTATCAGAATGTAATGATATTTTACATATGTTAGTTTGAGACCAATCACCTTTTTATCGCTGTGCCCCTTAAGAAATGAAAAAAAATATTTTTTGACCCACCCTACTATACATCCCTGTCCAAAACCAAGGATTTTTTTAAATTTTTATTTTATTTTATTAATTACACGGCTTAATAGCCTTTTACAACAGGTTTATACATAATTAAAATACAACAAACGATTAAATGTAAAAGAAAAATAAAGGGTATAAATGTAAAAAAGTATATATACATAGTTTAAAAATAATGAGGTTAGACATATATGTAAAAAAAGTATATATGCAAAAAAGTGTAAAGTAGCAGGTTTATACATAATTAAAATACAACAAACGATTAAAAGTAAAAGAAAAATAAAGGGTATAAATGTAAAAAAGTATATATATACATAGTTTAAACATAATGAGGTTAGACATATAAGTAAAAAAAGTATATATGCAAAAAAGTGTAAAGTAGCAGGTTTATACATAATTAAAATACAACAAACGATTAAATGTAAAAGAAAAATAAAGGGTATAAAATAAAGGGTATATATACATAGTTTGAATTCTTTCTTAAAATGTTCGTATTTTGAAACGTTTCTTTCTTGAAATTTGTTTGTTGTGGCAATCATTCTATTTAACTAGCAACCATGTATAGTGGTGTTGTGACATGATGGTTATTAAAGTTGGTATCTTTATTCCCTTTGTTCCATATATATATTACTTATATGGTCTAAGGCATGGGATTTATTTATAAAATAATCTTTATAGGTTTGGCATTCTTTAGGGCGTTCTTTTGTATAATTTTGTAGAATATGGTACTTTATCATCTTGAAATATATCTACAGCTGGAGAGTCATATAAGTTTTTTGAGAATGGTTTTTATGATTATTTTTGTATTATAATTAATGGGCTGTACGGTGGACTTATAAGCCCCTCCCAATCCAATAATACCATAGAGGGATTGCACTAACGCGTAATACACCATTTAATAGTATTTTTGTTTAATGATTGCGTATGTTATAAAAAATAAAGATCAATTTTTTCAATCGTTCCACGGTTAGATTCTTTTTATTTTTTTATTTTACATTTACCAAGATCCTGCTAACTATAATAAAGTTATCAGCGGGTTTCTTCTATTACTATAAATAAACTTAATAATTATTTAATAACAGTGTTGGCTTATAAAAAAATATAAAATTATAAAGCTATTAATCCTTTATTAACATGGAAAATACCGTTTTTAAATTAATTAAAATTTTTAATGTTGCAGCTCTACCGACGTACGACGAAACAATAATCGAGAAGGAAAAGGAAAAGAGGGATACAATTGAAGGTGCAGAGATATTGGGGTTCATTCCAAGATTTCCTGTTTTTAAATTCAGCTCGCAAGATGGGATTAAATAATAAATATTTTATATACTAAATACTCATATATTTAATGATTATCAGTGGTGTGCATGCATTGAAATAAGCTGTGAAAATACAAAAAAATCTGGTAAAAAAATCAAAACCAGGTACCTATAT
The DNA here is from genome assembly GCA_016648135.1 of Agrypnia vestita. Classification (NCBI taxonomy): domain Eukaryota; kingdom Metazoa; phylum Arthropoda; class Insecta; order Trichoptera; family Phryganeidae; genus Agrypnia; species Agrypnia vestita. The sequence goes on from JADDOH010015619.1 coordinate 57,180, forward strand.
GTGATTGTTCAGAATTTTATATACGTAAAACAGCAGGAGGTTTTAAAATAAGAATAAACCTAATGAACAATTATTATTTTAGATTTTTTGTAGTAATAATTTCTCAGAATTCAAAAAAGGCTATTTAGAAACAGGCCACACATTTACAAAAGTAAAGGTCTTGAATTTTTACTTGTTATCAATAAAGGCCTTAGTTAAGATAATTTAGAAATGTTAAAAATTAAAAAGTTCCTCAACGCTTAACTTATTGAAATTAGTTACCGATTGGATTTAACAAATAACCCATTATTTAATAAGTTATTTATTTTAATGCCTCCCTGATAATATCCATCACATACCCACACCGTGGAAAACAAACATACAGTGATATTGAAACTGGTCAACTTTAAAAGTAATGCATGGTTTAAATAAAGTTTGTTTTTAAATTAAGTCTTATTTATATGATTATTACTTCCTTTCTTTTAACTCGTGGGGTCTGCTTGCTTGTTTGTTTGACGAAAAAACTTTGGATCGATTTTTAACCCTTTTCCTGTGATCCAATCGAGCTGAAACTTTGCAAGTAGACTCGTAGCGATGATCAAGAAGATCTATCAAATTTTCGTTAACAAAAATTAATAATTATAGTATAATTTTGGATTTTTAGAAATTTTAATGGTTTTTTTCAAATTGGAATCATTA
>JADDOH010015620.1:0-14299 GCA_016648135.1 Agrypnia vestita
CTCGCGCGGTGGTGCGCTACTTGCCCTATTATTTTTAAATTACTCAAAGAATTTTATAAAATTGAACGAAACAAACCAGAACGATTTCGCAAGAAATCGCCACTGAAAACATTACGGACATTGGTCTTTTAAATACTCTCACATTGATTTTTTTATTAATCACTATATCTACTTTTTTATTTATTTCCTTGTAAGGGAAATAAATAAAAATAAATAATAATATTCCGCTGGTATCACTGGTGGTCACAGTGTATTTGCTCGCTTACTAATATCGCGTGTTGTAACAACACGAATCACTGAACACACTGTTTTACGCTACGGAGATATCGCACTTGCTATCGTTACGAAATGAACTGCTGACTCCATGTTGCGTGATGCCTTTTATAGATAAATTCATCCGAAAGATTTGTCCTGGAGGTAATGAGAAGTCTATAGAGTGTTTTAGGCTTTTCTAATGTAGTATTTTAGAGCATCATCGAATTTCGTTGAATTTTCAAAAAAGAGAATGCGGTAACGGATGACTGACACTGTTTTGTGTGACGTTTCTTGGTTGTTATCAACAGTGAGTACACAGTCTCACTACATTATTATAGACAAACAATAAGTTATTTATTTTTATTACAACCTCAACATAGCTATTATCTCATATGTAGAAACGAGTTCTTGTATTTACAAGAGGAGTATGCTGCATTTATTTATTTTTATTTTTTATACAAAACATAATATTTTTAAATTAAAATTTTTGAGGAATTATGAATCTAAGCAGTTCATTTGCAAAAGGATTAATAAATAATATTTAAATAAAAAAACAATATTCAGCAAAACAATATTCCACAAAACAATTAATATCCCCAAATAGATAGTAGTTTTGTACATCAAATATGTCTAAATTCACTACACTAACAGCCAACTATATTTATGTTACGAGTAATTGGTTATGTGGTTATTAGTTCTTAAATTATTAATATGTTATTCCATAGTTACTCAAAATATATCTGAATCGAAGAATGTTCTTCTCTCGCAATATGTGACAAGAATGGATGAGGTAATGTTTTATTGGACGAAAGTGTCAACATTATTAATATTTCAGTAACAATATGATGTGAATTAATTTTGTGAAATATAATGTATTCCGGGTTGTGTGATATAGGTTGTTTTTTGTCGCAGCCTTCGGCATTTCGGGTCACGATTCAGTGACCTTCGCCAGGGCTGATGTGATGAATAATGAATGATGAATTGTTAAGTCACGTTCTGGAGCAGACGAAAATCTTTCATCTTTTTTTATTACATACAGCTTGGATCAGACTCGTTGAGCGCAGCTACAATATCCCTTGCACGGTATTTAATATATCGAGGAGATCATTTAAAACATCTATGAGGTCGATGATTTTCTAAAAACGATGGCTGTCTTGTATTGGCAGTCGCAAGGGATAAGGCAACGAGGTGCTTGTGACCTTTCGACAGAAAACCTAATTTTTATTCAGTACTTATGATGACTGAAAACATATTAATTCAATTATAAGTTGAAAAAATATTGAAATATCAAAAAAATATAACAATATATACCGCCTCACTCTTGAATTTATTGTGTGTCCTGATGAAAATACAGTATAGCATCGAAACCGTTAGATGTTTAAAAATAATATTTGTGTTATTAATATTATTAATATTTAAAGCATTAACTTTGTGGTTAGACATTATAACAGTATGTTAGTTAACTTTGTAAAAACCACTACCAGATTTAAGGTCTACAGGTTTTGAGACGTACCCGTCTCTTCGTCAGAACCAACACCACACCACTACATTCACAACACTACACACCTCAACGATAGTATTGTTAGACTTCCACCAATAATTGATCACATGCGTGTTAGTCTTGTCAGGGATAAACATGCACTGATTAGCCTAATGAACCATCAGAGATCTACTGAAAGAGAGTGAGAGGGGGCAGGGTCTAAAGTGAGTGTAACTCCATATTTTGTGAACATTAAATTGAACAAAGGGCTATATAGAAAATTAATTTCGTTGTTAATTAGGGGTGCTCTATTATTTACCGCCTCCCTAATGTAAAAAATTTCTAAATTATTAAATTTTAAACCTTTATTATTAGTATTTAATAATTTTGCGTCAAATTTATGATCATTTTCTATGAGGTAGTTGGAAAATTCAGAAAAATTGTTGTTATTAAGACACCTCATATGTTCTTGGATTCTAGTATTAAAATTACGAGATGTCCTTCCAATATAATATGCTGAACATGAGCTACATGTTAATTGGTAGATTCCTGAGTTGTCCATTATATTATTTTTATCTTTATTGTTAATAAGTATTTTTCCTATGTTATTGTTTGTGTAGAAAGCTGGTTTAATATTTATAGGTTTAATATGAAAAGAAAATTATTTTCCGAAACCGTTGGTTTTGATAAATTAACTTAAGCGGTTTAAACAAATTTAATAAAAAAATATTAGAAATGGAAAACCCATGTTTATTTTACATTTAATATTAAAAAATATATTTCTGCATTGCTATTTGTGCATTTGTGAATTTTTTCGAAAAAAAAAATTCGCTTAATAAATCGGTTTCAAAAATAATCATATTCGGTTCACGTATTTTTTCCTCGGATCAGTCAGCCCTCGGAAGTATTTCACAATTGATCGGTATGCATTTCTCCACATATTTTCACCTTTATGGAATCTTCGGTACATATCCACGCCGTTCGTGATGTTTCGCAATCTTCAGCCATTCCCTCTGAGAGACATCTTTTTACTAGATGTATGACTATGTGGAACGTCTGTGAATTTTTGGACGTTTCTACGATATCTCATGTACCTTTTTCTTATTCTTCTTTTTCTTCTTCTTCTCGTGCCCTGTCCGTTTAACGGACGTTGGCTATCATGTTGGCTATGCGGACTTTGTTTACTGCGGTCCGGAACAACTCCACAGTAGACAGGCCAAACCACTGTCTCAAGTTTTTACCTTTTTGAAGCAGGAAATTGTGTATAAATATAATAAAATATAAATTTATTTTTCAGATACCAAAGTGACTTGAAGCTTTGCAGTCGTGGATTTATAGAAAATAGAAAAAAATACAAGCTGATTAAAGAGGGTAATTTAAAAATAAATATTAATTGTAATTCGTATAAATATCATATATAACACACATACATTAAAATAAATTTGGTTCATACTGTTATGAGCACATAAATTCCAATATGTTATCCAATAGTTTAAATACAGAATTCTTAAGTACGAATACTCCACAAGAAAAATTTTATGTATACACGTTCCTTAGGATCTATTTTTTTAAATGGAAATGGGCCGTGCATATTGATCATAATAGTGACAACTGCTTTGTCGAAAACGTGTGATTGCAAGTTCCATACTGAAAACTCAAAGCTAGTTATCCAACCAAAGATTTAAAAAAATTACAGGGAGTAATTGAATGCGGAGAACAAAAGATGTGGCAACTGTTAAGAAAATAATTTTTACAGCAATTTGCTTCAGTTAACGTTTAATTATTTCAAAAGTATCGCATTTCAGAAAAAAATATAATTAATATAAATTTTATCTTCTTCATTGAATAAATTCATTTTTCTCTGGCCTTCGGGTTTTCGTCTGCTGGGGGATTTTCGGAAAATTAATCATTTTATCACCCTTCCATTTTTTTTAATAATTGGATCTTTAGGAAATTTTCTTTATTTCCCTTATTTCTGGCACTTACTGCCTAAGTGTACATTTTTTAATTTTCTTCCATTTTTCGCTCACGAAATTGATATTGGAAATGTGAAATCGAAACTCTTTGTCTGTAACGGTTCCACTGGATTTAATCAAATATCATCTTAAAAACCATTGATGAAAATTGCGCGACTGATCTGAGGAATCGTTTTTATTTATTACTGGCAGATATAGCTAGGGTTGCGCGAGTAAGACACCCATCCCATAACTCCCTTCCCGACCACCCTTGTCCCTCGCCACGACCGTGAATCATATTAAAAGCCCATCTAATAATTGGGGTATAAGGGACGCCCCAGCGGAAAAATAAACCTCTTAAGAAACCTTTAGGTAACTCAGACCTAAGGTAAATCACATCATCATGGAAGATTTCAACACTCCCTGAAATCGTAAATTGAAAACAACTAAACACCCCAATTATTTGTATAATTTAATAGCTGTGTTCGCGGCTTTGCCCGCGTGGAATTTAGTTTGAGAGTATACGTGCACGTTCAGACACAGCGGGAACCGCGCGGTTTCAGAATCGCGTTTCAGAACCGCCTCGGGTCTTATTTATGTAGGTATTTAGGTAATCGTTCAGACGTAACCGCGCGATTCCCACACGATTCCCGCGAGTCTGAACGATCACTAAGTGTATCACTGAAAAATCTATATAATCTAAACTAATCCAAGCAATGTTATATATCTTTTATTCATATTTATCAATTTTTGAGTTTTTTAAACCTCAACATACAGATATATGTAATAGCAGATTTTTACAAGCTATTTTAAGTTCTACAACTTTTTTAAAGAAAAAATTGATATATCTCTCACCATTAAGACAGCTTTAGTAAGAAACGCATTCGCTCGACCGTTTTTTTGACGACTAACGTTGCAAAATTGGTCACCACGAAAATCGTTAAACTTCGAAAACTTTAAAAATCGTTTAATTTTTAACGGGATAATATACAACCCATGTCCACTCTGATGTTTCATTCTTAATATTGCTGAAGGAATTTTTGGAAATCGGATGAGTATTTGGAGCTTACACATTATTGTATATATATGTATTCGCCAATTCTGGGGAGAATGTGATATCCAACAAAAAGTAAATAGCGGATAAGTAAAAACACACTTATTACTTTGCTTCTTCTAAAATTGGTTGACTCTTCTCCTTCTAGCAATTGCTAAGCTTCTAGCAATAGTTGGACTATGCTTTATTATATTTTTTCGAAATAACGTTTATTTATTTTTCACACACCAATTAGCACCTTCCCAAAATCATATGCATGTTAATCAAATGAAAAGCTGACGTACGTTTCGAAACTGGTAGACTAAAAATGTCCATATGTGGTTATACACTAACAAAACTAACATTTCTTTTAAATGCTTTAAATAAAAAAAATTCTATTGGTTGAGCACCTTTGTTGACAGACACTTAAAAAAATTAATTTTATTATTTGTTTTAATCTACTTATATATTTATTAATTACACCTACATGTTTCGGAAAAACCTTTCAAAAAATGTGTTCATTTATTAGAAAATGATCATGGTTTTGATAAAGATTTAGGACATTCTATTTTACACATAAATAATTTGGTCTGAAATTGAATAATTTAGAATCATTAGAAATATGTAAAAATAAACAAAATATTATTAAAAATAAATTCCAATTCAAAGTCCAATTCTAAAAATTTTTCCAATTATTTTGTGTAATCAAGAACTTTAGTAATAATATTTAAAAATAATTATTTAAATAATTTATATAACCAAAACAAAAGACATCATTCATTTTGATATTTTGACATACATAATATACCCTGATGATGGAAAGATGTTTCCGAAAAATGTAGGTGTAAAATAATTATAAAATTAATTTTATAAAAAATATTATTAATAAAGCATACATTTTTAAAATATCCCAAGTGAATGTGATGTAGGGGTTTGAGGTCGGTGTAAAATAATGTAGAGGAGGTCCCGTGGTGTATAAAGCCCTCAATGAAATGGCGCCGCCGTATATTTCAGTGATGTGTGTGAGTGAAATACCAAAGGACAGGCAGCACATTGTAAGGTCCACTAGTACCGCACTTAATAAATTGCAACACGGCAGAGAGTTAAACATGGCGAGTATTTTGAATTTCATGACCATCGGCGTGGAACCACCTCAAATTTTTTCCTCCTTATAATTAAAATGTCACTCATTTCAATTGATTCTGCGGCAAGTTAATAGAACTCCGTGTTTTTCAAAGCAAAGTGTGGAATATGAGTTGCGTACTTCAAAGCATTAGTAATAAAATAACACTCTTAGAAGGAATCAGTACCTATTGTATCATGTTAAAGAATGTGACATAAAGGAATATGTTTTAAGAAGAATAAAGTTCAGGGCTTCTCAAATAATAAATTAAAGTGTGAAGCATCAGCTATATATAGCGCGACACCGAGCGTTAGGGAATTCCTAGTTTCAAACAACGCGCGATATAATACGAGCATTTCTGAAAGAGATTATTTTCGGGCGCGAACATTCTAATGAGTTCTGATGATTATTCGAACCTCACAGCGGCAAATACGTCACAGCAGTATACAAATATACTAATAGTTTATACGACGAATTTTTTGACTGGCAGAGAACATATCCAAAATAATTGGAACAATATTGAGAAGGAATAGGTATACTTAGATCAGTACAGGGCTGAATGAACTCAATGTGATGACTTCCAAACAGTACATAATATATTACAATGTAAGGGTATTTATTTATAAAATTCTTACTGGAAACATATCAGCAGAATTTAATAGATAAATTGAAGCAAATGAACAAAAGCACAAACATCATTCAAGTGATAGAGATATTATACAATAAGACTGACATTCACGAATAATTTGATATCTTTAGAAGCTACAATGTACAGTGCGTTGAAAACATTTAATGAAATCTCTGAGAAAATATACATCCCATACAAAGTATGCGTCCATCTTGACGAAGATAGAGTGGTAATCAAACCGGTACACGTGAATTTACTGCAAATGGTATATACAAAGATTTAAGTTAATTAATATTAATATTTTATTTTTCATTAACAAGTTTTCTTATAGCCATTGTCATTTATATACATCATTGAAATAATTAGAGCCATTGGTCAATTACAAGAAACACTAATTTCACATAACCAATTCAAACCCCATCATCGCAAGAACCAGAATCTATATTAAAGTTTATGATAATTCCATGTATACTTCATATATTTCAAATTACTTCTTTGATAATGATAGCCATACATTTGTTGAAGCTCTGAAAAATAACTGAACAATTTCTTATAAAGCTAGTAATGACATAAAATAGAATGAGATATTAGTAATATTATAGCATTTTATTACCGAGCATAATGTTATGATCTGTTTCCGGGAACTCCCAGGGGAAATACGTGCATTAAGGAATGCACTTATTCCCCCAGACCCCAGAGAAAATAGCAAAAAGCATTAAGAAATTGCTCATTTCGTGAAGAAATCTAGTTTTATGAATGAATTTGTATTTTAAATATTTTCTCGGCATTTTTAATACGTATACTCGCATAAGAGAACTCGGTCCGTATAAGGGATGAGACCCTCACGGGGTGGGTAACGTATGGAAAGTTGGAAGGGGTGCTGCGGGAAGCGAACCTCTGTGCATTCCATTAAAATACCACCAAGCTCGTATCTTCTCGCCCTCGCTCCAGAGATTGCAAAATGCCTGACGAGTTGTTAACAAGATGAATTGCTCTATATTCCAGAGTCTTATTATTAGTTCATTAAAAGCGCAGGTACCAAAATCTTACAAACATTTTTGAATTCATATAAACCCCCAGACATCACACGTTTTCAGAGGGGTATTCAGAGAATATATTACGCCACAGTCTTCCATCTTGACATACCACTTTTTCCTCATCTAATTTATTGTCAATTAGTGTATATTACAGATATCTCACAGAGACGAAACTGTATTAATTATGGGAAAGTAGGTATAGAAGTCATTTGGGTGTAACAGGACTTATGACCTGTCTTTTGGTAGGCTTAAGTGATCACTTTACACAATTGTAACATTCGCCATTTCCACCCATGATAGAATATACCATGCTTATTCATTTTTTGGAAGTTGTATATATGTTCAAATTGCGTGAAGCTTTCATATATGAGTTGTAAGCGCCTTTTCCATGCGGCCTGTACAAAGCCATTTTCATTCCCCTAAATCCCCACAGATGTCGCTAATGAGAAATCTATCTACAATTCACTTAAGCCTACCAAAAGACAGGTCATAAGTCCTGTTACACCCAAATGACTTCTATACCTACTTTCCCATAATTAATACAGTTTCGTCTCTGTGAGATATCTATAATATACACTAATTGATTAATAATGTCTCTGTGACATAAATCCAGCACTGTTCTGAAAGATTTGAACAAACTCAAAATATTCTAATTTATTGTCACTGGTGGCACACTCTCCGCTACATATCTATGTCGCTCGTCAAACGTCAAAATAATGAACTCCCCAGCGCACCTGCTTCGTCTTTTTATATAAAACATGTTGGTTTCTTTCCTTAAACTTAGTTTCCATTTCCAGCATTCTCTCGTCTCTTTCAGTATTTACGAGAGTGCTCCAGATGATTCAAAAATGCCCTAGATGATTCCATAGTATTTCATAGTATTGCTGTCTTCGAGAAATCTCGAGAGGAGAGCCACTGTCAGAGGACAGTGCGAAATTATATTCATGTATTTTGTTGCAGGACGCGAATGAGGAAATGGTAGAAAATTTGGATGTAGCAGATTAGAGCTTTTGATTATAAAATGGTCATGGGAAAACGGTGGGTCCGCCTTCATATGTTATTCATGCACATTATATTGCATATATGAAACAACTAAGCTATTGTCATATATGGTTTAAAAATTCGTCATTACCATGAAAAACTGGTAACTTCTATATTTTATTTTTTGACAACAGTATGAAACAGTATTCTTTTTAATGACAGATTATTATAAATAATATTAACCACTCAATCTACTGAGTTAAATATTTTTTTTATATTTTCACTAATTAAATTTCCAGAGAATCATATTTTATCGACAAGTGAAATATTAAACTTTACATATCATAAGAGATTTTGAACCTACCGTAACTTAAAAAGTGGAAATATAAAAGATATTAAACTCAGTTGGGATAACAAGGTTAATATAATTTATAATAATCTGTAATCATGAATAATCTCTACTATAAACTGTAAATTAAATTCTAAATCCATCAATAGTATTCTTTTTAAATTACATATGTGGGGTAAAAAAATATATAAGCAAATGCAGCAATATCAAAAAAAAATAATGCAGTCAGTGATGATTACTAAATAATTATGTACCGAATTTGAAATTTTATATAAAACATAGCCTATAAATTTATAAGCCATGTTTTATATAAAATTGACAGACAAAGTTAAGTAATTGTATTCACAGAATATATGATTCTAATAAATATAAGTAATTGTTTTGTCAAATTCCGAGTCGCGTAATCGTATGTTATCCCCGCTTTCAAAATAATTTGAATGATCCTAATACATTAAGGTGACAATATTGAGATGAATCTTTCGGAAAGGAGATTAAATTACCTTATTCACATGTTTACCGGTCCAAATAAGGGATGCTGGAGTCGGGTAGAGCGGGGTCTCTAGAGACCGGACCTGATTGGACCAAGACAGCGGGAGCCAAGAGACAGGAGCGGAAGGTAGTCTGGCGAGACAACCCCAACCCTAGCGGATTAGCGAAGGGATGAATGACTTTGTGTGGATTAAATTAGCCCTCAAACATATTAATGTCGTTTTTTCTCGAGCTCGGCCCAGTTTACTTTACTTAATGGCTGTCTAATCGGTCTTCATTACTTGATTGTAATATTGAAATATCGTAATGTTGAAAAGTTTTGCTTAAAAAATTATGTATTCAAACGTTTAATCAAAATAATCAATTTAAATAATAATATTTTACATATTGAATATTCGACACTGAAATTTAAGTGCGTTTTTATTGATGGTAATAATTTAATAATATTATGAATTATATTCTAAAGTCAAACGTGAAACATTAATTCTCAAAATTTTATTTTCTATCTTTAAAAAGGCAAAGTATTTTTCTAGTGAAATTACATTTCTATTATTTTACGTTACCGTAATAACTTTAAATTTATACTGACTTGCAATGCTTATTAAAAGAGATTCATTTTAATTTTGCTGATGTTATTATGCACATGCACAACCCAATATAGAAAAAATTAAAAAAATGTGTCCCCCTCAAAGCACGAGTGAAAAGTTCACTCAGTTTACCTCACAGTGTCACCTCGATATCACTCCATCTTCTACAAAGTCTTCCCGCAATCGAATCCCATGGCGTTGATGCACTGTGCAACATGTGAGTTACTTGGAGGAAGTATTCTTTGGTCATGTCTGGCCCAGCGTGGTACATTGTTCGTCATACATTCCACACAAAAAAAGGAATCCCAACGCAAATCGCCAGAATAAAACAGGTGGGAGGGGTTCAAATATGATGGGGATAAAGGTAAGGAGATGGAGGGTAAATGGGAACGAAGTATGGACTGTATACGATTAAAGCTGATGGCGCAAGAAGTCCGTCTTCTTACTTCTGTCAACGATACTTACATTAAGTAACGAAATGGTGATGAAACTCAATGAATCGGCAAACACATTTTTCCGCACACCTGATCGCATGCGGGGTGCTAGGAGCCGACGATTTTACCCTATGGTGATAATAAGGCTCTAAATATGGTGGTCGTCTCTTGGTTATATGGGTTGGTGGAAGGGGGGAGGGGGATTGTGACATAAATGCCAATAATTAAATATGGATTACGAAAATATAATGTAAAGTAAGCAAGTGAATACCGAATGTGTAGTTTCAGTAAAAATAATGTTCTAAATTCGACACCTGAGTCGAGGTGGTGACTTAAATCAATTTGAATTATTTTTACTGTGATTTATTTTTATTTGTTTAAAAATTATTTTTAAACACAAATCATTATCTTTGTATCCCTAGACGAGGAACAATTAAAACCATCTACTGATTGAGTTTCTTACCATTAATTATACAAATATTTATATACGGTAAATATTTAACTTTTGTTTTGCAAATTAAGCAACTTTGTACGGGAATAAATAAATAGCTTCACACTTTCCGCCGACTACGTATCCTGGACCTTCTACCAGAATAAATATATTCTATGCAAAAAATAATTTTACTTGACATTATTTTATTACATCACTGCCATTTCGAATCGAAACATTTAATAGCCTGATCGGAATATTTCGTTTACATCATTAATACAATCTTTTAAATACTTGGGTATTTTTATATTCTTCTGTGTATAGTTTTCTGGGGTATTCTGCCGTGTATATGTGACCTTTCTGGCCGACCTTTTGGGTCCCATTGCAGGGTCCATCATCAGGGGTGATGTGATGAGTGTATGTTGAAGTGTAGGTTAAGTATTGCCTTGCAATACCGTGCCGAAGTCAGGGTGTGTCCAAGTTTGTGTTAGGTTAAGTACTGGATTGCAGTACCATGTCGAAAGCAGGGTGTGTATGACTTGATGTAGTATGTTATGCTTCCGTGTCGGAAACAGGTGTTGTCAAGAATTTTTGAAAATAAATTCAATTTAATTGAATTTATTTATATAAAAAAAGCCTAAACAACAAATCAACAGCATGAAGTAACAAAATAAGTGTAAGTGTAATGCATTATAAAGCATTTATGATGGATGTAACAAAGGGTCCCCAAGATGGTTTTGACATGTGCAATGAGAAGAGAAATGAAACGACATTATAGCAAATAAGATTGTATAATCAAAAGACCATTCGCTAGCTTTGTCCGGTAAGAAGAAAGCGGGGGAAAGTTAGATAAGTAAAATATTTCAAATAAGTATATATTTTTCAGTGTAAAAAAGGTTACTTTTTTACTAGAAAAACTTATTTTGTGTTCATTTGTTGCATTGTAACAACACACATATTTTTTGCGCACATTTTTTTGAATGCGGTCTTGCTATAACATAATTCTCTTGAATCAATAAAAATTTAAAAAATTTAAAATATTAAAACTGTTTTCGGTTTGGCTTAACATTACAAAAAACATTTTGTAAACACGCTACGAGCATTAGTCCAAACATTAACATTGCGCGTTAAGGTATTTTGAAACGTAACTCCTGGCGGGCTATTTGGGCTCCTGCGCCCGCCCAATAAATCTCCATATTCATTAAGAATGGCTTAAGCACTCCCAGAGGCTGGGTTAATGACTCAAGATAAACTCCGACCGAAGCCAACAATTCTCACGGCCCGAGAGCGCTATCGCCGCGCGCGTTATCTTGATGCCGCCCGCGCGGCGAGCCGAACCCTTTGATTTTTCACGCGAAGAGGGCGCTTCGCGGAGGGTCCTCACCGCGCGGCGGTGAACACGAAACAATGTCGGCGGTGAAAAAGTGAACTTGCAGTGACCCTTGTGCGCTGATGGGATTTGTGACCAGTGGCAGATTGGCGAGTCGCCGAAATATGAAACCTTGAACAACCGAAAAAATAATTATATTAAAAATAACAAACCCATAAAAACCAAGTTTTTATTATACTCCCTTTTTTTGTAAAATATAATAACAATTAAAGACAAATTAAAACATATACCATAACACTAAACTTACAGTAATTTAATATATTTCTAAAATGTCAGATGTTTTGAGCTTTGATAAAACACTTCATGCTTTGAAGATTAAATTCTAAAAACATTTGTCAGACAATTTAAATTTTCGACATTCGTAGTGAAGTACCTATTATGTACACCGATGGAGTAATTCAAATTTAGAAAATATTCCGCGACGTTATCGGGCCGCCATTGCTAATCAAACTTTTCTAATGATTCTAATTCGAAAAAACCAATAAAAATTTTAAAAATCCGAAATTATACTATAATTATTTTTTTGATCATCGCCACGAGTCTACTTGCCAAGTTTCAGCTCGATTGGATTACGGAAAAAGAGTTAAAAATGGATCCAAAATTTTTTTTGACGGCAAGCCGGCAAGCAAGCAAGCAGACGCCACGAGTTAGTATAAAGGGAGTAATAAACGTTTTATAAAGAATTGGTAAAAGAGATTAAACATTTTTAACAGCCACAGTAGTAAGAACGATCATAGTATGTATGTAGCAGTCACCGTAAACAGGTACAAGGTCGTGACCCATAAATAAAGCTGATGCAACCACTTTCGTCTTTTATTTTATAGAATTAATTTTAAGTATTATTATTTATTTTTTTTATTATTATATGTACGTACTTAATTGTATTTCTTTGATTTTGTTATTTACACTTCTATTATTTTGGGTTCCTTTTACTTTTTATGTTATTTTCCTTGTATTTTTTTTCCTTCATACTATTATATTACTGTTTTATTTCAATGTATTTTATGTATTATAAATATGTATTTTTATAAAGACATATCTTAAGGCGGGGACAGTGAATGGTATTGTTCGAGCGGCCGTGCCACTTCGCAACAGTTTATATCGGTGCGGAGCAGCACGATCCTGCTTGTTAGTTAAAAAAATATTTCAGAATATTTTGAGTTTGTTCAAATCTTTCAGAACAGTGCTGGATTTATGTCACAGAGACATTATTAATCAATTAGTGTATATTATAGATATCTCACAGAGACGAAACTGTATTAATTATGGGAAAGTAGGTATAGAAGTCATTTTTGGGTGTAACAGGACTTATGACCTGTCTTTAGGTAGGCTTAAGTGATCACTTTACACAATTGTAACATTCACCATTTCCACCCATGATAGAATATACCATGCTTATTCATTTTTTGGAAGTTGTATATATGTTCAAATTGCGTGAAGCTTTCATATATGAGTTGTAAGCGCTTTTTGCATGCGGCCTGTACAAAGCCATTTTGATTCCCCTAAATCCCCACAGATGTCGCTAATGAGAAAATCTACAATTGATTTTACGGAATTTTGAAGGCAATATACTTTTATTATGTGTAATGAAATTCATCGGAATACTTGCATTACACTAGGATACGCCAGGAAATATTATTTCCAATTTTTGTTAAATTCCTTTTTGACCAGTATTTACAATTCAGAATATTTTGAGTTTGTTCAAATCTTTCAGAACAGTGCTGGATTTATGTCACAGAGACATTATTAATCAATTAGTGTATATTATAGATATCTCACAGAGACGAAACTGTATTAATTATGGGAAAGTAGGTATAGAAGTCATTTTTGGGTGTACATAGGACTTATGACCTGTCTTTATGGTTGGCTTAAGTGATCACTTTACACAATTGTAACATTCACCATTTCCACCCATGATAGAATATACCATGCTTATTCATTTTTTTTTGGAAGTTGTATATATGTTCAAATTGCGTGAAGCTTTCATATATGAGTTGTAAGCGCCTTTTCCATGCTGCCTGTACAAAGCCATTTTCATTCCCCTAAATCCCCACAGATGTCGCTAATGAGAAAATCTACAATTGATTTACGGAATTTTGGGAGCAATATACTTTTATTATCTATAATA
>JADDOH010015621.1:0-39363 GCA_016648135.1 Agrypnia vestita
ACATGCAGCTGGTGAATTGGGCCTCCACCAGCAAGGAGGTCCTGGAAAAGATCGATCCAGCTATAAGGGCCGTAGAGCCAATGAGAATCATTGGTGAAGAAACAACGACCGAGAGGGTGCTCGGGATAGCGTGGGAACCCGCCTCCGACAAATTTGTGTTCAAATTTGTCAACTTACCGGAGCTAACGGAGGCGGACCGCCCGACCAAACGGCAACTGTTAAGCGCCGTAATGAGAATCTTCGACCCGATTGGCTTCCTAGCCTGTCTACTGATCCGGTCGAAGATACTGCTTCAAGACATATGGCGATCCAAGGTCGGGTGGGATGAAAGAATACATCCCGAGCACGCAGAAAAGTGGCGCGCATGGTACGGCATTATAAAAAAAAGTGAGTGTCAGATAGCGCGTCCTTGCCTCTCGAGTCGAAGTAGCAAGGTAATGCTGCATGTCTTTTGTGATGCATCAGAAAAAGCGTGCTGTACGGTGGCCTATTTCGTCGAGACAGGAGACGGCGGCATAAACGTAGCCTTCATCTCGGCGAAATGTAAGGTCGCACCGTTAAAGCCGCTTTCAATTCCCAGAATGGAGCTACAGGCGGCGCTACTGGCCGCACGGTTGGCCGCCACCATCAAAAGGGAGCACCGCTGCAGCATCAACGATACCGTGTTTTGGACCGACTCCACGACAGTCTTGTGTTGGCTGCGGACCGACCCCAGGTCCTATTCGGCGTTCGTCGCGAACAGACTTGGAGAGATAGACGAACTCACGCACGCCGAATCTTGGAGGTGGGTGCCAACACAGCACAATCCCGCCGACATTGGGACCAGGGATGGCGAACCCCCGGACCTTGCTGCGGATAGCATGTGGTTCGGTGGACCAGAGTTTCTCAGGCAGGGCGAGTCGGCCTGGCCAAAAGAAAAAGCACGACCGCAGCCTGACGAGAGTTCAATGGAACGAAGACCGGACACGGTGCTGGCGGTCCGGCAGGCCAACACGGGGGGAGCACTTCCCGACATAGTGCGCTTCTCGTCATGGACTAGACTGCTTCGCTCGACCGCTTGGGTACAGCGCTTTGTGGCAAATTGTCGCGGTCAATCGGGGAAGCAGTCCGCCCGAGATGTCACTACCTACGAGAAGACAGCGGCCGAGCGCACCTGGGTTAAGCACGCTCAGGCAGACGTTTTTGGGCCAGAAATACGGGCCCTGCAAGAAGGTAGGGCCATAGAAAGAAATAGCCGATTGTACCCGATGACGCCACGATTGGATGAATACGGCGTCATCAGGATGGGGTCACGGCTAGAGCAGACCACAGTGGAAGGGATTCCGGCAGGATTAAGAGCGCCCGTCATTTTGGACGGCGCGCACCCATATACACGGCTCATGGTACGCCATTACCATGAGCGCGAAAATCACCCGGGCACAGAAAAAACTGTCGCAGATGTGCGCGAAAACTTTTATGTGCTAAGATTGAGACCGACCGTGCGCTGGGTGAAATTAGCATGTCAAGCGTGCCGCAACATGAACAGTCAGTCGAACCCGCCATTAATGGGGCAATTACCAGACTGTCGGCTGGCACATCATACGCCGCCCTTCCATCACTGCGGCCTGGACTACTTCGGGCCGATGCAGGTGGCTATCGGCCGACGAAGGGAAAAGAGGTACGGCGCGCTATTTACGTGCCTAACGACGCGCGCCGTACATGTGGAACTGGCGGAGTCACTATCAGCAGACTCTGCACTACTCGCCATCAGAAGAATGGCCGCTAGGCGCGGCCATCCGCGCCTCCTCTATTCAGATAACGGCACGAACTTCCGAGGCGCGGAAAAGGAAATGGCGGCCGCCCTGGCTGATCTATACCATGATCCACGGATGCAGGGACATCTAGCGGAGAGCGGGGTTGAATGGAGTTTCAACCCCCCCCTCGCCCCGCACATGGGGGGCGCCTGGGAGAGTCTCGTGCGTGCTGTCAAACGCGCACTGGAAGCCACACTGAAGTAACGGGCACCGCGGGAGGAGACCCTAAGGACTGTACTGGCCGAGGCCGAGTTTACAGTAAACAGCCGTCCACTGACGCATGTGTCAGTGGACCCACAAGATGACGCGCCGATCACACCCAACCATCTGTTACTTGGAAATACGGGCCGCAACACCCACTTGGCCCTCTATGGGGCGCTGGATGAAAAAGTATGTTTAAAAAAGCAGTGGCAGATGGCGCAACAAATGGCAGATTTATTCTGGAGAAGGTGGATGAGGGAGTACCTGCCGACATTGGCTCGAAGGCAGAAATGGCAGGAGCCCGCACCACCCATCAAAGAGGGAGAGATGGCCGTCATCGCCGATCCCGCGATGCCCCGCAACACATGGCCCAAGGGGAGAGTGATCGAGGTGAAGCTCGCGCCCGACGGGCAGGCGAGGGTGGTTCGATTAAAAACCACAACGGGCGACTACACCAGGCCCGCAACAAAGATCATCACCCTGACAAGGGCGCCGCAGTGAAGGCGTCGCTGAAGGACCCTGTGGAAATCCTGTCCTCCCTAGGAGTGCAAGCGGACTGCACGGGGAGAGTGTAACGGACAGGATGAATGATAGCCCTGAAAAGAGCCTCCTCAAAGAAGATGACATTGCCGAGTTCCATGGTTCGCTGCGGACACCGAACAAGGTGGACCTGTGACGTCATCTTATTCACGGGCGACCGGGCAGGACGCCGGTGCGTCATCACCACCCTGAGGACCGTAAAGACGGGTCCTATGCTTTGATAAATTTGTGAACAAATTTATGTATGAAAATTTATTAAAATAAAATAGCTGTGACATGTTTTAAATTATTACAAATTATTGTAAGAACCTAAATATTGACATATATGAATGTACTTTGTCACATGTTTATTTTCAATAAACGAGAAAATCGCTGTTGCGATAGACCGGGGTGGTGAGTGTTGCCAACTGTATGGCATAAAGACAGATATAAGAAATATTATTGAATATTTCCGAGTGACGGCCAACTGTATGGCGGAAAGACAGATACAGGAAATATTATTTCCTACGGCTAACTGTATGGCCTGACAGACAGAATTACGAAATATTGTTTAATATTTCTACATATGTATCCGAGGACAGAGAGTTGGTATGCGAAGGAAAAACGGGCTGCAGACCGATTGTTTCCGATAAGTCGCGAAGCCATATCTTGTCAGATCTCGGAGAAATCTACATATAACTAACAGTTTTTATAGGCCTAGCGACGGGGCTCATCACTAATAAGGTCCCGGGCGCGACAGCCACCGAAAAACGGTATTTGTACCAACAAATACGAGAATTTTCGACCCAAAATTGATTTTCGTATATTTACGAAAAACGAGGGTTCTTTCAACGAAATTGGTATCAAACCATAATATTTTTGCTAAACAAAGCCATTTAGACTAAAATCTAAAAGAAAATCATGTAAATAAAAAAGTAAAATTTTTTCACATTTTTTACGTAACCACTATCAGCAGTGGTCCAATGTCGATAAGGGTCATTTTTCAGTCAAAACTTTGAAACTGTCTTACAGACGCTACAACAGCCGGATCAACTTAAAATATTTTTTGTTGAATTCCTTGCATAAAAATCTACCCATTTTACATGTTTTTACATACCTACCTTGTCAGGGGCGCACCTGAAAAATAAATGAAAATTAATTTTTTGCGACCCACTTGAAATATTTATAAATGACTGAAATTTTATTGTACATAACTAAAACTGATATCAAAAGTTACACCCATGTGGGCTCTTTATAAACTGCATTAACAAACATGTATAAACCACAGTTAACAAATTTTATAAATTTAATTGTGAAATTTTCCTGAGCAAATACCGCTGCGATCGGTATATATTTTTTGATAAAAAATTAACTTCGGTCTTGCGGGTCCAGGCAATCACGTCATGCTATAAGCAAGACATAGCACCATGTAAATGACGTGATGAAAACCCCGGGGGGGTGGCGTAAAAATTCTAAATAATTTTTGAATTCTGTAAATAAAACTTTCCGAGCTATTTTTTAGACAATTTCGCGGGCGCGAACGCGCGATAAAAACTCTCTGTGATTGGCTCCCGGAAATAAGCCGGGAGGTATTAAATTTGTGTATAAATTAAACTTCCGTCGGCGTACAGATTCATTCCGTTCTGTGCTTTATACGCCGTCTGGACCACTTCTTCTGACTTTTACTCAACACCTCTGACCTCTGCTCTACCTACTGTTTTTGGATTTTGGAACTTCAATTGGACTACTTGCAACCGGATAATTCACTTTTGTGAATATTTAGAACAACCACTGTCAGCGGGTTTACGATTACCGCTGTACAGTCTTGGTCTGTTCTACGAGTCAAGTACGGGAGACCTGCGCATCATATCTTCGCGTATTCTGTACGGAACATGTAATAATTCGAAAGAATATCATATAAACGTTAAAAGGAATATTGCTAAAAAAAACTCCACTTTAAAAAATAAAATATAGAGGTGTCATTACTAGTTACGAAAGCTGTGTATACCAAATTGTAAATGAGAAAAAAATCAACAGATGTCTGTATCAGAGACCACAATAATTTACGAAAAGTTCTTGGTTCGAACATATACAGGGTTATTTGGAGAACATTAATAACCTCGCAGGACTATATTCCTGCCTTGATTATGAGTCGAAAATGTTAAAGCTACCATGACCTAATATCAATAGTTATGGAGATATGCGACATCAAAGATTGCATTTTTTTTCAATATTTCTGAATTATTTTTTGTAAATTGTTGGACTATCATTACAGTAACACATATCGATTACAAAAAACTCATTCGTTTCAATACAAGTTAAATAAAATGATAAAAACCCTGAAAAAATCCAATTGGAATGTTTTCCAATAGGAATTCGAAGTTTTTTATTTTTTTATTTGACTTGTATTAAAGGGAATGAATTTTTCATATTCGATATCGATGTAATGATAGTCCAACGTTTTTAAAAAAATAAGTCAGAAATATTGAAAAAAAAATACAAACTTTGATGTCGCGTACCTCCTTAGCTATTGATATTAGGTCATAATAGCTTGAACATTTTCGACTCATAATCAAGGCAGGAATATAGTCCTGCGAGGTTATTAATGTTTTCCAAATAATCCTGTATAATAGAACTTTTTAAATTTGATAATGTGTGGAAGTTCTTACGATGGAGTCGGTGAACGTTGTATTGTGTAGTAACACTTAAGGCAGCTCATACAGGTTGTATACCCTGAGCCGTCGTATAAGAGACTTCCATCCACTTTTTTCATATATAAATTAGCTTCGTCTCTGTGAGACTTCTATAATTTATCCTTAAAAGAAAAATAACTAGTCTGAAAAAAGTAATTTCGGAAATTCCCCTACCACGCTAGCTTCACATTGCTACAACTCAGCCATTTCTTCATTGACGTCGAGATACGGGACACCCTGTATATCGAGGGTGATTATTTATATAAGTGGTTATTTCAAACATTACAGGAGGGCTAAATAAAGATTTGTCAATATTTCTTTTATTATTAAATGATTTTCATATTTGTTTTTCAAAAACATTTTAAGCATTTTATAATCTGTAGATTCCAATTATGGCTTCTAATCAGATTCGCTGCTTGGGAGGGTCTTTTGTATAAAAATTAAACAGTTCAATAAAAAATAAAATAATTAAACAGAATTGTTTTATTTTATACAGCGCAAAATTGGGAATTCACCGAATCATCGCACGTGACATCACAAAATATCAAGTAAAAAAATAATAGATAATAGCTTATTAAGCCTATCTCGCCCTACGCATGTATTCAAATTTCAAATCTCTAGTCATAGTTCGTGTACACAGATCTGCACTCTATGGTCGTGTACTTTAGAGTTGAAATGAAATTACCCGTCGAGCCGTCTATGACGTCTATGGCGTCTAAAAGTCGACAGCGAGAGATGAGAGAGAAATAAACGGAGACGTTTTGTCTTGCTCTCGCTCATTGCTTTGCACGAAGTTGAATCTCGAATCGTCCACCGTTCACGGCGTCTGCGTCCACCGTCTACGAATTCAACTAGTCCATGCGATAAAAGTAAACCTCGACGCGTCGACGCAACGTCAACGATTGATTTCAACTAGTCCGTCCATTCAACACCCATCCCTACTAGCTTATAAGATTCGCATTCTGTCACAACAACGCGAATAGTGAGTGCGCGGTGGGCCTGTCGATCTCGTAAAATTATTCATTATGTGGGTGGAGAATTCCGAGAAGCTGTTATTTTTAAGGCAACAGCGATGTTTTTTATTCTTGTATGTGAGTTCCTCGCGGTTTGACCTACCCGCTTAGAAAAGACACTCATTAATAATATCACATTTCAAAATACTAGACTTGTTTTTGTTAAACAAAAAAACGCTTCTGATCGCAGGCTCTCTGCCCTAGTAGAATAGATTGATAAATTTTATATTTATGTTACATAGTTGTTAATTATATAACTGATGATGAGAGGGATTGCTCCTCTCGAAACTATAGTTGTAATAAATATTTCAAACATTGTGTGAGTCGTTTAAAATTTTGCTCCACGAAGTGACTGCCAAATCATTCAGTGAATAATACATACATATTTAAATATATTTTCCCACAAGCGCAAGAAACATGCCAGAGTATGAAATTGCAATTGGCAGGCCAATCGCAGAACTAATGCAGTCATCCAGAGATGCTCAAGGGAAAACTAGAGGCCGACAGGCCGCCCTATACGCTGGAATATGAAGTCATCAAATTTTGCGGAAATACGTGGTAGTGGACATTAGTAAATATTGAAGTGACAGTATCTTGGGGAGACCTTCATCCACTAGAAGATAACAAACATCTGAAGATGATTAATGTCGATACACTTCGTAGGTAGCGAATTTTATTTTCATTTCAATTGAGTCGTTGAACATCAAAATTCGTTTTTTACGTTAGGTAGGTTTTGATATTCGACTACTTAATTCGTAAATTGTTATAACTCTACTTGTTTCACTAGAATTTTGACAAGTGAAGATATAAAAAATAAACCATTTTTTATTGATACTCTCGAAACTCGAGCAGAGCTGATAAACTCAAGAACGTGATACGAGTGTTGGGTTTACAAATTATCCTTATAAAAGATCACTATGAAAGTCTTCTAGTTGACGGCGACTCTATCAATAGTACAAACCATTTTATTTAGCAAAATCCGAAGCCATTTCGTTCTACGATATTTAAAGATTTACCTAAATACCTACCAAAATGTATATTTACCACAACCCAAAATCATTTCAAGGCTAAGGGCTCACTATCAAAAAGAACAAATGAGAAAGAACCAGTTAAATGAAAATAAAAAAATAGATTTTCTGGCGTTTTCTAGCAGGTATGTAATAATTCGAGAGAATATCATATAAACGTTAAAAGGAATATTGCTAAAAAAAACTCCACTTTAAAAAATAAAATATAGAGGTGTCATTACTAGTTACGAAAGCTGTGTATACCAAATTGTAAATGAGAAAAAAATCAACAGATGTCTGTATCAGAGACCACAATAATTTACGAAAAGTTCTTGGTTCGAACATATACAGGGTTATTTGGAAAACATTAATAACCTCGCAGGACTATATTCCTGCCTTGATTATGAGTCGAAAATGTTAAAGCTACCATGACCTAATATCAATAGTTATGGAGATATGCGACATCAAAGATTGCATTTTTTTTTTCAATATTTCTGAATTATTTTTTGTAAATTGTTGGACTATCATTACAGTAACACATATAGATTACGAAAAATTCATTCGTTTCACATTCACAAGTTAAATAAAATGATAAAAACCCTGAAAAAAATCCAATTGGAATGTTTTCCAATAAGAATTCGAAGGTTTTTATTTTTTTATTTGACTTGTATTAAAGGGAATGAATTTTTCATATTCGATGTAAGTTATGTAAGTAATGATAGTCCAACGTTTTTAAAAAAATAAGTCAGAAATATTGAAAAAAAAATACAAACTTTGATGTCGCGTACCTCCTTAGCTATTGATATTAGGTCATAATAGCTTGAACATTTTTAATTCATAATCAAGGCAGGAATATAGTCCTGCGAGGTTATTAATGTTTTCCAAATAACCCTGTACATAGAACTTTCAAAATTTCTTACGATGGAGTCGGTGAACGTTGTATTGTGTAGTAACACTTAAGGCAGCTCATACAGGTTGTATACCCTGAGCCGTCGTATAAGAGACTTCCTTCCACTTTTTTCATATATAAATTAGCTTCGTCTCTGTGAGACTTCTATAATTTATCCTTAAAAGAAAAATAACTAGTCTGAAAAAAGTAATTTCGGAAATTCCCCTACCACGCTAGCTTCACATTGCTACAACTCAGCCATTTCTTCGAATTGTTGAATAAGTTATGACTTATTATTGTTCAAATTGTAAGATAAAGCAAAAAGAAACATTTTTTGAAAATGAAAATGAGATGCGAATAGTTTTCTGGATACTGAAAATTGAACAACTGAAATTGAAACTATTTATGTATTTTATATTGGGTGCCCAGTATCTCATATAGGCCAAGTCATAATAGTTACCAGAAAAATATAAAAAAAATTAAAAAAACAGTCAGTTAAAACTGGGCAAAGTATTGATTTTGAATACTTGGTTTGGTCAAAAAGTGACATTTTCTTCCAAACTGAAGCAGTTGGCTTTGAATTTTGGACAAAAGTTTACAGAAGCATTATTCAGGATTACATAATAATAATAAAAAATGAAGAAAATTAAAGATTTGTAGCAACAGGAATGAAAAGACCGTCACAGGATGTAGATTTTTTCGATTTTTTAAAATGCTTATAATTTTTAAAACTCATGGCTTGACGTCGAGATACGGGACACCCTGTATATCGAGGGTGATTATTTATATAAGTGATTATTTCAAACATTATAGGAGAGCGAAAGAAAGTTTTGTCAATCTGATTTTGTCAATATTTCTTTTATTATTAAACGATTTCCATATTTATTTTACCAAAACATTTTAAGCATATTATAATCATTGGATTCCAGTTATGACTTCTGATCTGATTCGCTGCTTGGGAGTAGAGATGGGAAAAATCGTTCAGTTGACTGAACTGTTCGTTCACCAGATCGTTCAGTCAAATGAACTCTTCACATGAAATCGTTCAGTAGTTTTTTGAATTTTTGTTTTTATCTACTTCAAGTTTTGTAAAGTGAACTGCTCAATTAGTAGATATATTTTTTCTAAAAAATATAACAATATTGAGGGAAAAAGCTTTTGGCGACAAAAAAAAAGATCATCGGGAAAAGTAGATAGATATATCGAAGAGCAATATCCAAAACATTTAGCAGAATTTAGTGAATGAATTATTTTTCATCTCCTGAACTAGTGAACATCTAGTTCACTTAAGTAAACTGTACCGTTCGTTCGTTCGTTCAGTAAAGTAAACTGTTCTAAAGGAAACAGTTCGTTCATGAACGACCCATCTCTACTTGGGAGGGTCTTTTGTATAAAAATTAAACAGTTAATTAATAAAACATTTTTATTTGCAACAAATTTGTAATTGATTAAAGGTAACGTTTACATTACATCATTTTATTAAATATTATTATACAACTAATCACTGTTTATTTGGATAAAAGTTAAAGCCGTGGATAGCCTCGTCTGTTGTGCAGTTGTTACACTGTCTATTGTCATGTTATCATCGTCATCCAGGACTTAGTCTTTGCGGTACACCCCACTGAAGATGGTCCCAACTTGGTGAGCAACGAGATGGAAGTAGAAAGGGTGGTCCGCCTCGAATGTGGCATGTTGCAGGGGCATCGGCATGGAGTAGGTGTATATCAACATACCTGTCATAATTAAAACAGGTATTGATAATATTAACACACAGAATTAAACATTTCTTTTTATTTATGGTTTTTGTGTTTAATTTGTAGAACTCCATCATATTTATCTTTAGCGAAATTTAAAATAAATTTAGTAAAATCAACAAAAAAAGTAACATATAAAAACCATTTTTTTTTTATTTCTTTGTAAAATATAACAACAATTAAAGACGAATTAAAACATATAACATAACACTAAACTTACAGTAATTTAATATGTTTTTAAAATGGCAGATGTTTTGAGCTTTGATAAGACACTTCATGCTTTGAAGATTAAATTCTCAAAACATTTGTCAGTCAATTTAGATTTTCGACATTCGTAGTGAAGTACCTATTATGAATACCGACGGAGTGATTCAAATTTAGAAAATATTCCGCTATGCTAGTAATCAAACTTTTCTAATGATTCCCATTTGAAAAAACCAATAAAATTTCTAAAAATCCGAAATTATTCTATAATTATTAATTTTTTTTAACGAAAATTTGATAGATCTTCTTGATCGTCGCCACGAGTCTACTTGCCAAATTTCAACTCGATTGGATCACGGGAAAAGGGTTAAAAATTGATCCAAAGTTTTTTCACCCGGCAAGCCGGCAAGCAAGCAGACGCCACGAGTTAAAAGAAAGGAAGTAAAAATGATCTTCTCTCCACTTCTCAATATGTTTAAAAAACCAAAAATCAAGGACATAAATTAAGATAATATTTATAAATAACAACCAAATAGAATCACTTACAAAAAACGGGGAATTTTGATAATTAAGCATAACAAAGAATTTTGTAAACCGAGGTAGGTACCTTTAATAATAAGTGCCCAGGAACAAACTAACATTAATATAGAGCTTCACCACAAATATCTAACTACTCTAAAGGGGAAAGGGTAACTTAAAATTTTATAAATAAGTCGTTTATACGTGGTGTATCCACTGTTTATAATGGTCTTGCAAGCCGAAACAGCTGTCACACTTAAAACAGTTAACCCGCAGAACTTAATGATAATATTTATTAAAATTTAATTTATTTTAAATTTCAGTCATGAAAATATTTATTAAATTAAATTCATTTTTAATTGCATTAAAAATAATTATTAAAATTTAATTTATTTTAAATTTCGCTAAAAACAGAATTAAACATTTTATCGACTATTTATATGTGAAACTATGTATAGAAGCCTTTATTGGACGTTTATAGGGCTCGCGACCGGTTTAAGGCTGGTTTAAGTGATTAATTTATACAGTGTAATATTCACCGATTCCACCCAAGATCATACCAAATTGAGAAAGTTGTACATAGTATATACGTTATTTATGTACCTCATTTATATTTACAAAATATTTAAGCCCTGACAGACACGAAGCTATTTGTATGTGCAAGTAGGAACTGAAGACTTTACTGGGTGTTTACAGGGCTTAAATATTTTGTAAATGTAAATGAGATACATAAATAACACAGGATACAATTACAATATACAAGGAAAGTTGTATATATATATATATATATATATATAAATATATATATATATATATATATATATTATATATATATATATAATATATATATATGTATATATACAACATTCCCAATTCGATATGATCTTGGATGTAGATGGTGAACATTACACTGTGTAAATTAATCACTTAAACCAGCCTAAAGACCGGACGTGAGCCCTGTAAATGTTCACATATAAATAGCTTTTTCTCTGAAGGACATCTGTGCTTTATCTTAATCAATATAATAACAACTGTGATAGGAATATTACGAGATATACTTTTTTATATACATTTAACTAGCTAACTCAACATCAAGTCATTTTAAGAGGGTAGGCAGAGAGGATAGAACGCTTAACTCTTCTCACACCACTTTTTTACCTCTTCTACTATCATGCATCTGCCTCGTGCATGCTCTTCAGGGGCCCCCTGTAATATTTGGTTTATCTGGCCATGCCATCTGCTTTCAGTATTCGCCTCATTTATTTTCTATACCACACCTTCCTTGTCAATACTATTCATGGTGAAATGACAGACCAAATTGAGCACAAATTAGCTATCGTTGTCAAACCGACAAACAAACCTCTAAAAACACCTTTCAATGAAACACTAAAATTATATTTCCAATAAAGCCAATACCATGATTTTTATGTGTTTTATTTCATTTTTAAGTTCTTCATCTCTAAATAAAACATTCCTTATTAAAAGCAATGCAGTTCTCACTACGTATTTTTTTTACGAATGTTAAAATAATATATTTATTGCTTCAATACGAAATTAACGTCTCCAATTAAAGGTACACCAATATTTTTATAAATTATATCGACTTGAAATAAGGGTTTTTTAATATCTAATTTACGTAACTCAGGGTGGACCACAAGCTTTGGCACGTTTTAAATAGCTTCGAAGGAGGGGCGCGCCGGGTTTGGTCCTTGGAAATTTAGTTGCGATGGATCCCTTCACGCGGGAACAACGCGCGTTCTGCGTAAAAATGTTTTATTTATTTATTTTATTTTATTTTTCGTTAAAAGGTTGTCTTACAGCCATTGATGTTCGTTTACATCAGTGACATAAATAGACGGAGCCTTTGGCCAATTACAAGAAACCCTAGTTTTATAGGAGTAAGTACAATTATACATGAATAGGTTGTATAGTAATTCAAATAGTCAGGTAGTAAGTTGGTAGTGTGCTAGTTTTTGTGTGAGAGAGTATTTGTGTATGCATGCGTGCATGCACGTGTGTGTGGAAATGTGTCACCTCGCAAGTTTACCCCTAACAGAGTTAGTAAACTGCTCAAAAGCTTAAACATTTTTTTTTCTTCTCGAAATTTTTCGAGATCTGAATAAGTATCCTAAATTAATAATCTTGGATAACTGCATTCAATTTTTTTTTGAGATTTCTGCCTTGGCTTTTATATCCCACATATTATGATATTATGACATTTGTATTTGGAGGATTTAAATAAAATTCCGTTTTAAAATTTTGTAAGGTTTTTATCATTTTATTCATCTTGCATTAAATCGAATGAATATTTTATAAATAATCGATAAGTTAATGTAATTATAAATCAGTTTATTTGCGAAAAAAGTCAGAAATATTTAAAAAAAAAAACAATTTTAGATATTACATAACTTCATAACTATTGATATTAGGTCACGGTTGCTTGAAAATTTTCGACTCATTATCAAGGCATGAATCCACCTGTAAAGTTTTTACTACTAGCTATGAGACAACCTGTATAAGGACATATACCTATCTGTCCTTTTTTATCGTCATTCATCTTGTGAGTAATACTCACAAACTATTTAATAGATATCAACTTCAACTTCAATGTCGATGTGAGATTCTGATACTCTTGAAAATCGAGTAGTAAAATATAATTAAACTCAAGTAGAGATAACATAGTTTATGTTCAGCATAAATTTTAATGATCATTAATATAAAATTGAATAAAATTTATTTTCTGACAAATCCTTGTTTTTTTTGTTCATGTTTTGTCTCGTAAAGAAATCATCGAACTGTTTGATCTAAGTTCACTTTATTATATATATTTTTAAAATATACATTTTTTAAACAATTAAAGACGTCATCATCGTCAGCTATTCAACGGTAGGACGAAGGACTCTCCCTGCGAAGAGTGTATCGTCTTTGCAAAGCAGCATGAGGTGAAATGGGTGATTGGCTTCGAATGGAACTTCTTCAATTGCACTTATGGGCACTATAACGAAACCTGGGGGTGAAAAAAAAAATGATGAATCAAAAAACGCCAAATGAAACCAAGCAAATGCGTTAAACATATCACACATGCAGATAATATGGGTGTTCAAAAATAATATATGAAGACCCCATGGCAAGAAGTTGTTCTAACATCAATCATTTTGAGATAATTAGACATTTGCGTTTCGCATTTGAAAAATATGTTTTATTGCTAATTCAAGATTAATTTTTATTGATTTATGTCACTTAAATATCAAAAAAGTATTTACAAAGCAAAAAAACGCAAAAACACAAAAATAAAAAAATGCTAAATTTCCCTAAGAAGATAAAAAAAAAACAACCATTTTTTCGCCTCTGGAACTCATTTTTAATAGAATAACACCTTGTTAAAATTGGTAAAACAATTAATAATACAAAACATGGTATGTACCATTTAAAATTATTGAAAAATAATATATAAGAACGTATTATAATAGTCTTCAAATAAAAACAAATATGTGACAGTACTGCCAGAGTAAAATTTATATTACCATAAATATTCCTATCAAATTAAAAGGCGTGCTAATTTCAGAATGATGGCATTATTATGGCATGTTATTATTGAAGATAACATGTTCTTCCCATTAGTAACTGATTTGATTTTTATAAAAAAGTGTAGATAACGTGTTTATCCCTATGATTTGAACATGTTCTAATTATTTTTTAGTTCTGAACTTATTCCCAATGGAAAGAGCATACAATATTTAGTTTAGACGGCTTATTAACTGATTTTTGATAAAAATGTTAGTTAACAACTTTTTGCCATGGGGTCTTCATATATTTCCAGACTGCAAATCGAAATTCTAAAATAACATTTTATTGCAATATGATCATTGATGCAACAGATAAAACAACTTCCTTGTGTAATTATACCTTTATAATAGAATAATGTAACATAATATGATATTATTTAGATGACATTATGTTATACCATCGTACACAACATGCATGAGCATTAGTCATGGGTCCACTCTGTACAAACTACTACAATATAGTACTACAGTACATTGAAGTGTACACTTCACATCTTTTGAAGTTTAGTGCACACTACAAACTACACACACTTCTAAGTTATTTAAAAAGTACATACTTCAAATAGTACATTTTATTTGAAAGTGCTCACTACAAACTACATACTTAAAATTTTAAATCGAAGAGTGGTGTTTTTCATATCTGAAATTTTTGGCTGATATTTTTGGGAAGATGATGTAGATAAATTGAGAAATTTCTGTAAATCGAAACATACCCCCCCCCTCAAACCCCCTTGGAATAGAAAAATTTTGGCACTGAACGACAAAATGTATGGAATTTTGAGATTGATCGACGAAATCTCTGGAAACTGAAACCACCCCCCTCATCCATGGATTTGACAGTTTTGTATAATAGTACCACACTTTCCAAGAAGCACTACAATTTTGTAGTACTACAATTACTTCACTTCACTAGTACTACAATTTTGTAGAACTACAATTAGTTCATTTCATGTAGTATTTACTACAAATGTAGTGTACACTTTGTAGTCTCCAAACTGGTGGACGTGTGTGTGTTGTGAAGACTACAACACACATTTTGACACGTAGTTTTTCTCTTCGCTAATGGACATGTCATGCCTGTGTTTGTGAAATAATAAAAAATATAAATATATTTTATTCACTAGATATTTATTCTTATAAATAAAAATAACTTTGCGTCCGCCCTGACTGCAATGTTATCGAACGATTCAATATTAAAAATAATGAATGAAATGAAACCAGTTTTTCAGCCAAACGTTTTTTTTTAATTCCCTGTTTCATGTTGTCAATCATGCTTACAAACTTGATATATTTAATTTGATCGATATATTTAATTCAATACAATATAACACAGTAATATTTAAAAAACATGTATATTAATGGTTTAATAAAACAATAACTTATCTACAACAAATGCTTTATTCGATCGTCTGGCAAAGTGCGCACAATTCGCATTTTTTTCTTCGATGACTGCACTCAAAACATTTTTTTTTTCAAACAATTTTTTTGGATATTACTGTCTGCTTTTATGCCCACATGAGAAAAAATTGTGAATTTTACTCACTTTGTCGAACGATCGCCTTAAGAGTGCGGACGTATTCAGAATAGGCGATCGCGATATTTCATATTATGCGTGGTAAAATTATCAATTCGGTGTTTTGCTAAGTAGTCGTTTGTCCACTACTTCTTGGCGACTTCAACGAGTCTCCCAGTGAAGAGCGCGTCGTCTTGATGAAGCAGCACGTAATAAAATGGATGATCGGCTTCAAATATCATCGGAGGAGACGGATTAAACACTGCCGAGGTTAATTGTATTGCGAAACCTGCGCAAAAAGAGAAAAAAATATTGATTTATTAATGCACGATATTTTCTATCACGCTGAGGAACAATTGAAGTTGTTAACTAACATTTTTGACAAAAATGTTAGTTAATAAGCCGTTTAAACTATATATCGTAATCTCTTTCCATTAGAAATAAGTTCAGAACTTAAAAAAAATAGAACATGTTCAAATCATAGGGATGAACGTGTTATCTTCAATAATAACATGGTCGTGCCATCATTCTGAAATTAACACGCCTTTTAATTTGATTGGAATATTTATGGTTAATATAAATTTTACTCTGAAAGTACTGTCATATATTTATTTTTATTTGAAGACTATTAAAATATGTACTTATATATTATTTTTCAATAATTTTAAGTGGTATATACGATGATTTGTATTATTAATTAACATGCCAGGTATTTTGTAATTTTGGATAATGAATGGTAAAAACGGATAGCATTTGAAGGGTTGTTTGATGTTCATGTTTTACCAATTTTAAAAAGGTGTTATTCTATTAAAAATGAGTTCCAGAGGCGAAAAAAAAGGTTGTTAAGTACATTTTTTTAGGGAAAATGAGTATATTTTTATTTTTTGTGCATAAATGCGTTTTTTTTAACTTTGTAAATACTTTTTTGATATTTCAGTGACATAAAACATATTTTTCAAAGGCGAAATGCAAATGTCTCATTATCTCAAAATGACTTGAATGTTAGTTAACAACTCTTGCCATGGGGTCTTCAATTATTAAGTGTATTTTAAAGAGAAAATACCATTTACCAGTGCAGCGCATGCAAGAAAACAAGCTGTGCATTATATTGTCGCAAGTTACTGAAATCTCTACATGAAAGAGTACGAGCATTTAAGGTTGAAACACACTACTAAAGCACGACGCCACGCCACGCCATCCCAGTCATACTAATTAGTGATGGGTGCGCCCTGTACTCACTACTACAATGTAGTACTTCATTTCATTTAAGTGCACACTTCACACCTTTTGAAGTGTAGTGCACACTACAAACTACACACACTTCAAAGTATACACACACGAGTACATACTTCAAATAGTACATATTTTATGTTAAATTTTTAGGAAGTCGATGTAGATAAATGAAGAATTTTTTGGAAATCGAAATAAGCCCCCCCCCCTCATAGTTTGAAAAATTTTGGGACTGAATGAAGAAATCTGTTTGGCGACCTTTTTTTTTAGTCACCGAACTTTTTATTTGGGAAAAATAACAAAAAATATCGATAGTGTCTATAATACTACAATTACTTCATTACTTCACTTCATTAGTACTACAATCAGTTCACTTCATATACTTTTTTCTACAAATGTAGTGTACACTTTGTAATCTTCAAACTGGTGAACGCGTGTGTGTTGTAGTCTTCATTTTGAAATGTAGTTTTTCCCTTCGCTAGTACTAATCAATCTCGTGTATTTAATATGGTCCGAATCAAATAGAAAACACACCATGCGATGAAACGCAACCCCACGCGGTAACATCCAGCCGATCCAGATCAGCGTGTTGCAGGGAGAGGGGGCACACACGCCACCCGACGCATCGCACGCAGTGTGTTTCCTGTTAACATCCGACACCACGCGTCAGTCTTTCAAGAACATATTTTTTTGTTAGTTTGTGTTTAAAATGTCGGTTGAGCAATAGAATTTGTGAAACGGTACCCAGTGATATATGATATGAGTTCAGATATATACCGTGATCATAGTATGCAGGGGGTCCCGTATCTCGAAGTCAAGCCGAAATCAAGTGATATGTCAAGTCATAATAGTTATCAGAAAAATATTTTTAAAAATCTAAGTCATGTGTTTTAAAAATTATAAGCATTTAAAAAAAAAATCTACATCCTGTGACTCTTTCACTCCCGTTGCTACAAATCTTTATTTTTCTTAATTTTTTTTTTAATTAAAATAAAACACAAATTACTTTGTTTTCAACACTATATTAGATTAAAAAATCTACATGTTTCGAGAACAATGTTCTCTTCATCAGGAGGACACAATAATCCTGATGAAGAGAACATTGTTCTCGAAACATGTAGATTTTTTAATCTAATATAGTGGTGAAAACAAAGTAATTTGTGTTTTATTTTAATAATAATGTCACCACAAAGTTCAAGCCTTCATACAGAAGAAAAAATATTCTTCGAACAGTTAATTTTTTTTTATTATTATTTAATCCTGAATAATGCTTCTATAAACTTTTGTCCAAAATTCAAAGCCCACTGCTCCAGCTTGGAAGAAAATGTTACTTTTTGACCAAACCAAGTATTCAAAATCAATACTTTGCCCAGTTTTAACTGATTTTTTATTTATTTTTTAAAAATATTTTTCTGATAACTACTTGGCGAATCACCTGACTTCGGCTTAACTTCGAGATACGGGACACCCTGTATATTAGAAATTATGCCTGGGAAGAATTTTTTATTCAACTGTTTCTGTATGTAAAATATATCCCTGTAATCTGCAATAAATCTTCAAAAAATTAATCCAGCTCGTCTTTAAATAGTAAATCCATGGCCACGTCAATACACTTCCGTCTTTCTATGATCCTAGCAAAGCGTGTTGTAGCGTCACGTGGCGTTTTGTGCATGTGCACGATTCGCATCAAGTGTTGACACATCACGTCGCGTCACGTTTTAGTAGTATGTTTCAACCTTTATCCCTGGTTCTACCCAACCGAGTTTCTCCACTGAGTTTCTTGGCTACAATAGAGTAGAGCGGTGTTTTTCAATCTTTTTGAATTCGCAACCCTTTTACCAAAATTGTATTGGCGACAGAGAAAAAAAACGATTAGAAGCCTTCGAGATGTGGACCTACAGACGTGCCCTAGGAATTTCCTGGAGAGATCTCAGCAGGATCGATGAAACCAGGCACATGATGAATACCATCTCGAAAAGGCGTGCAAAATGAATGGGGCATATTTTACGCCATGAAAATCTGCTCAAAACTATACTCGAGGGAATGGTAGAGGGAAAGATTGCCAGAGAGCGTCCTCGCCGTGAATATCTTGAGCAAGTGTGCCAAGATATGAATTGTGCCTCCTACACAGAGCTGAAGAGGATCGCGGAGATCGAGCAAAATGGAGGAGATGTGCTTCGCTGCAAACCAATCCCACGGATTGAAACCCAGGAAGGAAGGAACCCTTTTACAAGTAACAAAATTCTGGCCAAAACCCTCCAGGTCCATAATAAATCAACATCAGTAATTTAAAAAAACGACATATTTAATGTTCTTTCAATTAAGACTAGCTATTGATCGAAAAATCAAGTCCTGTGTATAACCTGTAGGAAATATCTGACCAAATGACGTCATCAACGCGCTTGATCTACCAAATGACGGCAACAGGGCAAAGATGGGTACTAAATCCTTTTTTGAGTATGCCAGTGCTGGCCGATCTGTCATCCATGAAGATGAAAGAAAATCTTATAGATTTAGCTGCTGACGCCGTGGTTAAAGTGGAATTCAATTCGCAAACGATTGACATCTTCCGGATGAAGAGAAGAAAATAAAATCCAGAGCCGGCAAGAGAAGTTTTAAAATCGTTAGTGCCATTCGCCACTTCCTACCTATGAACTAACATTCTAACTAACTAAGAGAAATAGGCTTCAATTAGAAAATAATGTAATTGTTACCGAAGACATTAATGAAACCAAATTTATTTATCAATTAGAAAGACATACAGAAAAATCAAATCAACGAAAAACTTTTTTCATTTTTCTATTTAGCTTTACCTACTCTTATCTCTTGTTTATGGCCAAACCTGCGCTTTCGCTGTTTCTATGGTCACGTCTCCCTTGTCAAAATAACGCGCGCGCAACTAGCGCAGTATAATGCCGCCGCGTATTTATAAGTACACGATGCTCTGGAACATTCCGGAATCTAGCGTTTTATCTCAGACCTTTGCAGTAATTTCCAATTTAGTGTAAAAGGCGTTGAGTGCTGTAAAATCCTAAATAACATGCCATTCTTACTGCTTTTATTATGTCGTGACAATATATTATGGACAATGGACAAATACAATTCCTTTACCTAGCGCCCAAACTTTACAACATTTTAGATTCCACCACAAAGCAATAACTATCACCCAGTGTTTTAAAAAAATATATGAATGACTGAGTATCCATGAGGAAGAATTATTTCAATGCTTATATATCCAGAGTAGATAGAGAGCGATTGATATCTTTCAGTGTGAAATCTTTTTTGTTTTGTTTTTATAATTATTGTTATTATTATTGATAATGGGCAGGCAGCTTAAGCTGATAGGCCCATATCACTGTCTCTCATTTGAATATCCAGCCTATTCTTAAATTGGTTGACACTGGCTGCAGACACAACGCCCTCAG
Source organism: Agrypnia vestita (assembly GCA_016648135.1). NCBI lineage: Eukaryota > Metazoa > Arthropoda > Insecta > Trichoptera > Phryganeidae > Agrypnia > Agrypnia vestita. Next base: position 20,327 of record JADDOH010015621.1, read on the forward strand.
GCAAACTGTTCCATATATTGACCACTCTATTGCTTAATGCATGCTTTCTTGGGTTACACGAGAACCGAGACTTGTTCAACTTCAGATGATGTCCTCGAAGGCCCACATTAGTGTTAAATGCAAACATATCTGTCATATTAGGAATATTGTAGTAGCCCGATAGAATCTTGAATGTCTCGATGAGGTCACCTCTTGCTCGTCGCTCCTGAAGAGTGGGCAGTTTCAATACTCTCAGCCTTTCCGCATATTCCAGGTTTTTAAGACCCAAGGGCAATTTTGTGGCTCGTCTCTGAACATTTTCCAGCAAAACTATATCTTTAACAAAATATGGATTCCAGATCTGAGAGGCATATTCGAGGAGAGGCCTCACATACGTCTTATAAATAGTTGTGAATAGTGGTACTGTCAGATGTTGGAATGATCTTCTCACTAAATACAAAATAGAGTTAGCCTTCTTAACCACACTCGCTATGTGCTCACACCATTTTGTCAATACTTTGTTTCTATTTTACTATTTTATGTGTATCTGGTTTCATCTATATACTCATTTTTATTTTTTCACATTATACATCATTTACTATTTTACGTGTATCTGGTATCCTACATCAATCACAGTAGATTGAAAGCGATTGATATCTTTCAGTGTGAAATATTTTTTTGTTTTGTTTGTCAATATTGCTTTGTTTCTATTTTACTATTTTATGTGTATCTAGTTTTTTGTACTGTTTCTTTTATATTGCTTATATTACTTATGTTTTTTATACAGATTTTTTATACTGTTGATATTATTTATGTTTTATTTTATGACGTTTATATTAGGTACTTACATATATTTTAAAATACTGTTTCTACTATACTATTTATGTTTCCCCTGCCTTCCATCCCGTTTACTTCATACCTAATATTGATAGTTATGGAGATATGCAATATCGAAATTTGCATTTTTTCAATATTTCTGATCTATTTTTTGCAAAACGTTGAACTTTCTTTAGTCACTCAAAACAACAGTTTCATATACAATTCAAATAAATGATAAAAACCCTGTAAAAAATTATATTTAAAATTTTTGCAAGATTTACTGTAGCGAATGTTCAACTTTTTGCAAAAAAATAAGTCAATAATATTTTTAAAAAATACAAACAAAAATATTGCATATCTCTATAACTATTGATATTAGGTCATGATTGCTTGAAGATTTTCGACTCATTATCAAGGCAGGAATCCACCTGTGAATTTTTTGCTACCAGCTATGAGACACGCCGTACTGTATATGTATCAAGTGATTGTACATTTTATTTTATTTGATTACGTCCCTAGGAATTTTATATATTTCATGTCAAGTGTGTTTATGAAAAAAAAACAGAAAAATTATTTAGTACGTTTTATTTAAATAATTAATAAAATTTTTGATTAAAATATTTTTTTTAAATGTGGGGATATTAGTAAAGTTGATTGTTTAGATTTATTTGTTAAGGTATTTTTATTAGTGATGTTGTCCAGTGTTTTCCAACATGCTTCAGTTGTGAATATATTTCCCGCTGAAGGTGACTCCGTGGTGCGATGTTGTCAGAGCGAAATAGAACGGCCGGTCGGCCTCAAACGTTACCACGGGCGACGGGATCGGTTCGGATGCGGGAACAAGCACCAGCACTGTTTTAGATAAAATATTATAATTATTAGTAATATATATTATGGAGATGAGCGACTCCGTCTGAAATTGTTTCAATACTACGCGCGCAGACGATGCGTGTACCAACTGCATGTTGACTTATATAGGGTGTACCAGAGCTAGCAGCAGAAACTTGGCCGGTAGATTTTTTTTTTTAAATTTATTTGGTAAAATGTACAAACTTAAGAGTATTCAATATAATTTAATTAATACACATTTATATTACACGCTTACCCACTTTTAAATGAGAATTTATTCTCGTGTTTAAAAGTGGGGGCATTGTCATACATGTACATATATATTATTAATGAAATCGTTAGTGTAAGACATTAGATTAAATAAGTAAGATATAGAAAAAGAAACATTAGATTAAGTTATAAAAATTAATAATTAAGAAGGTATTGTAATAACAGTTAAAAATATATATAGATTGTTTTTGATAAGATTTTTTCATTGCGTTATTGTGATGGTTTTTTGTAGAAGATTTTTCAATGTAGTCTTGAATTTTCTATAATTTTTATCCGTCTTCACTTCATTGGGAAGAGCATTAAAGAATGATATTCCTTGATAAGAGAAATGGTGTTGGGCTGTGCTAGTATTACATTTAGGTATCAAAATATTTCCAGCTGATTTCGGTCTATTACTAAAACATCTAAATGTTCTATTATTGATATACATTTTGTGTATTTGTATTGTGTATATAGCTGCTTATGTTATGAATCTAAAATGTTCATGCAACCATGACCAATAGTTATGGAGTTATGCAATATGAAATTTTATATATTTTTTTAATGTTTCTGACTTATTTTTTACAAAACGTTGAAGTATCATTTAAAAAAAAAAAAAAAAATATGCCAACACGGAATTCGTGTCACATCAATATTCTTACTATTTTCAAATTAAGCTAAACGCTTGTGCTATGAAAATAGGACTAACTTGCTTGTCTAGAGTGAGATTCGAACCTGCGACTTTTGGATCACGAGGCGAGAGTCCTAACCACAAGACCAACAAGCTACACCACAACCACAAGAGCAACAAGTTATATCAATTACGAAAAATTCATTCGTTTCAATAAAAATTTAATAAAATAATAAAAACCGTGAAATCATTCCAATCGGAATATATTTTTTTTCATGGTTTTATTGTTAAATATAATATTTATGACACAATTGTGTTATTCATAGTTCCTCTCCATTTAAGAGCATTGCTCTTGTGCTCGGACAAGGAACTTTGAATTTGTATATATAATTCCTTACATTTAATTATTTTATATTATATTATATATCTAGGATGAAGTAGTAGAGTGAACGTCTTTGACTTTGAAGGTAATGGTGCCTAGTTCAGTTCATAGAGATGTTCTTTCAATTTGCTCTTCAATTGTTCTGTATCCGTTATCTTTTTCATTTAGATTGGGAGGTCGTTAAAAAATTTCATGCCTGAGTATATGAAATCTTGTTGATATTTTTTTGTATTGCATTTTGGGATTTTAGAATTGCATAATTGATACTCTTTTGTATATAGATTCCACCTTTGGGAGTGGAAACATTTTGAATAGTGTTTGTGTGGCGAATGTTGATTTTTTTTAAGTGTGACTTTAATAATTGTTCTCTGAATTACTTTAATTGGAAGATTATTATCATTGTAATTAACTTGTATTAAAGCGAATAATTTTTTTTATGTAAGATATAAGTTACTGTAATGATAGTCCAATGTTTTTCAAAAAATAAGTCTGAGATATTGAAAAAAAATGCACACTTTGATGTCGCATACCTCCTTAACTATTGATTATTGGGTCATGGTTGCTTGAGCATTTAAGACTCACAACGTATGCAGAAATCTACCGGCCAAGTTTCCGCTGCTAGCTCTGGTACACCCTGTATATAACTAATGCTTTCAATAAATATTTGATAACAACGTGTTATATTCGACCGCATTCTGAAAATAGCAAATTAGGATGTTTAGATTGTTATTACAAAACAAATGACAACAAAACGAGACGCAGCTGTGCGTCAGTGTTTGTTTTTCAGTTTCTACTTGAGAGAGAAATAAATGCATGACGGTCATCCGTCAAACGTCAAAAATTAAATACGAGTCCAACGCGACAATGACAATTTTGCCACAATTTTGCATGTAAATAATCTTTTTTCTATAAGCTTTAAATACAGCATTAGTGCTTATTCCACGTAATTCTAGTCGAAACATGAGAATAATGAGCTAATAAGCTAATTTAAAAAAACTTCAACTCTTTACAAAGAATTCGGCAAATACTGTACATAATGAAAATGTCTTCGAAATTAATTATGTTCTTGTATTAAGTGCTTGTTAATTTATTGAATAAAAATTAAGTTTGAATTATTTACGCGAGTAGAAACTTGCAAATATTAATTTTATTTATGAAAATATTTTAATTTTGAAGTGTTTGGAATTCACATGATATGTGTTTTTAAACGTCAAACGGCTATAAAGAGGGGAGATTTTCGAAAAAAGAAGCATTATTTTAGAATGAGTTGTCGAGATAAATACCGAGCGAGATAGATACGGAGATTTTAGTTTTTATTTATGTTTATTTCCATTCAAAAAGGCAGAATAGCTTAGAAAACCCTTACCAGAAGATTCTGAACGGCCGTGAACTTTTAATAGGTATTGTTTTCTATTTTAAAATGCTTAAAAATCGAATATTCTTTGCGGCAACGTTAGCGGACATAGTGGCTGCGTAAGGTATTTTCTGTCGTGGTATAATGAGGGTTAAAAAATGTTTATATTATATTTTCTGAACGTGTAGGGTTAGGATGTAGGTGTGTTTGTGTGGGTATTTTGATTATTTCAGTTTGAAAAGAAAAAACTAAGTATGCAATGTGATAATCTTTAATTTAAGATATTGTGCGGGACATTTGACGTCATTTTTAAAGTTCCAGAACTGTATTTTGACTGGACTGCTGTTCAGTTCAAAGAATTTCTTCAGAAGCGTACTCCTCGGACGTAAATAGTTCGTTTTCAGCGTGCACAATGGAATTATGCGATCTGTAAAAAAATTTATCTTAGTAACAAATCAATCAAGTGAGAATTTTTCTCTTAGTTTGGTAATTTTTTATTATTGAATAACTGAATTAAGGGGGGGTAAGGTTTTTAACTTTTTTTTTTTTGCATTTTATTTTTAATTTTTTAAATGAATGTATAAATAACATCGCAAGAATATTGTGTCAAAATTTCAAGTCAATCGGAGCAAAATTGACGAAATTATGAACATTTGAGCGATACTTAGACTGATTCTCTATACCTGCTCGGGCAGCTAAGAGACGCGCTCACCTGAGGACTACCGGACGTGCTATTGTATTTGAAGAGTTTTGCGTAGACAAGGACAAAAATATGCTGATGATGAAAGCTCTTTGCTGTGTGAACATGGCATCGACGATCATGTGTAAGTATAAAATAAGTGTTGAGTTTTATTTTGAATTTTACAGTGTGCAAAACTTTAAAGCGTTTTCCTCACATCTCACGTTTTCAAAGTCGGTGTCCATCATAACTTCAAAACTACTGCACCGATCCTTTTGAAATTTTGAACACTGTTTCTGTACATAATTTACGAGGTCATGCTGGAGACTTTTTTTCAAATTTGTTATAATTTTTATTTTTTAATAACAAATTAGTCGATATTTTTCGCAAAAAATTGCGTTTTTCCCTTCAAAGTGTTCCAAAAAATTGAAAAATTGAAATTTCAAAAAACCCTCCCAGCGTTACCTGGGAAAACCTATTATCTAACGAATGAACTTTGATTTTTTGATTTCAGATGATCTAGCACCAAGTTATGATGGACACCGCAATTCTATTTTTTCCGAGACACGTCCGAATAATTGCTGCCATTGCCGTATTTTTTAATATTTCTTCTTGAAAATTTTACACAATATTCTTCAAATGTCATTCTTTAATGTATCATTGGTTTAAATAAAGAGATTTTAACTGTGTCGTCACAAAAAATTCACAAAAACATGCCTTTTTTTTGTACGAATTAACCTTACCCCCCCCTTAAAGTAATTGGTATTTTTGAACTGAAACTTCTTTGGGCAAATCAAACAGTCAAAGCTCACAGTGGCTTTCTTTGTGTGGAGTACATTCGCCCGAATTCTTGCAGAAACAAAATTTATTTTAATTTCGTATTACTAATTATTTAGATGTGTTATTGAATTTGTAATGTTAAGTTACTGGATGAAGAATTTATATAGTTACGGAAGTACAATTGTTAGTCAGGGTGTTACAGAGCTTTGATTATGAGTCGAAAAAATTCAAGCAACCATGACCTAATATCAATAGTTATGGAGATATGCGATATCAAGGTTTGGATTTTTAAAATATTTCTGACTTATATTTTTACAAAACTATTTAAATTATATCGATTGCGAAAAATTTATTTCGTTTCAATCAAAGTTTAATAAAATGATAAAAACACTTCAGAAATTCAAATTGGAATGTTTTCCAATTGGAATTGGAAAGTTTTCCAATTGGAATTGGAAAGTTTTTATCATTTTATTTGACTTGTATTAAAGGGAATAAATTGTTCATATTCGATATAAGTCCAACTTTTTACAAAAATAAGTATTGAAAAAAAAATATTGAAAAAAATGCAAACTTTGATGTCGCATACCTTCATAACTATTGATATTAGGTCATGGTTGCTTGAACATTTTTGACTCAAATGAAAGCAGGTATCTATCTACCTGTAAAGTATTTTGGACTAGCTCTGCTACACCCTGTATATGACGTATTTCAAATAAAACTATTTTAAATAAAAATGGATAGGTAATTAAATAACGTTTATTAACATACTTTAATAGCAATTTTCATAAAAATAATTTTCATTAACATACTATAATACTTTTATGCAGGAGTATGCAGATGATAGAACGTCCATACACAGTAAGTCTGTAATTTATTAATAGATTGTGAAGAAATGGATATGTCTGAATAAAGAGATTCATTTTGTTAATCTTTTTTTTCCATTCTGATGCAAAGAAGTTTCACCTTAATATTGTGTGCTCACTCACATTCGAGTTTTATCATTTTCAGTAGTCCACAATGCTCCGTACGAAGCAGACAACTAATAGTCCTTCTTGTATGTTTAAAATTTTACAAAAATATATACCGTACAGACAAAAATTTGACAATTACAAAAATTCTTATAATTAATTTACAATTTAAATTCGGGTTAGCTTAGTTTGTACATATTTAATTACTGATTGTTAGTAACCGTGTTAGTTGTCAAATAAAAAACCAGCGAGTTAGTAAACTGGATGTAGTAAGCCCCAAGGAGTAGTCAAATGAATAGTTAGTAACGCGTAACTTGTCAAAGCTCTAGGGAGGTTATTCCAATAGCCGTGTGTCATAAGAATTAGTGGGCATCTGTAATAAATGCGACTTAAATAAATTAAGCATTCAATTATTTAAATGAAAAGTTGAAGCAACCCTGACGTTTGGCATTAATGCGGTTTGACAGTACAGAAAATTAAATCTATCAATAAATTGAGTGAAAAAGATAAGCTATGTTATCTCTATGTGAGTATGATAATAATTTTATATTTGAGTAGGTACTCGAGTTTCGAGAGCATCGAGAGTGACGTATTAAACTGAGTGTATTCAAATATAGTTTTTTTTTTAAATAAGGCGGAGACACAAATTAATGATTAATATTGACAAGGTACAGACAAAATGAGTTGCTGTTTCTGGTGTAGAAGTGGTTGTAACGGTAATATTGAGAGACGAGGAGAAGAATTAATGAAATAGCCAGATTCAAATTAATTTTAATTTCAAAATTGTTACCTTTATTCGCGACGGGGTGGGGATTTTTTTCTGTATTTGAATGTATATCAGTTTGATACTTCACCTGCGTTGAGATTCTGATACTCTCGAAACTCGAGTAGTTAAATATAAAATTATAATTAAACTCTTGTATATATTTTCCACTCAATTTAATTTAATTTCAACACCACCTCGGTGACTGCATTCAAAACATTTATTTATTTTTTTGGATATTGCTGCCTTTGCTTTTATACCTCTCATATATGCCTTTTGAATATATGATAATAGTCATATTTGGCAGTGTTGTTCCAGTTATTTTGAAAATATTGTATATTGCAAATATTGCAATAATTCGTATAACCTACAAGTAGTACTAGCTATGGCAGTCTTACATTGTCAGGAATACTGACCAGACGATTGATTTGGCATTCACAGGTAAAAACCGACATTTTTCGGTTTGGGGCGGTGTTGACCAAGGGGTGTGATATTTTATTTGTATTTAAATTAAAAAAATACAAAAGAAAAGATATAAAAAAATATAGAAAAATATAAAATTATAAGAGAAAAGTCGCATGGATGATGGGCTTGGATAGAGGAGACTACTCGTACAGTGAAATTGAGTCAATGTTAAAAATTTATAACCTCCAAAAACGTAGAGAAAACACTGACTTAATCACCATATTCAAAATATTAAACGGCCACACTGATGTGCCTTCGTTACTGGGCCAAATAAAATTCAATATCCCTTCCCGTAGACTCAGAGATAATGACCTGTTGTTCCTTAGCCATCATAGAACCAAATATGGATTCCATGCTCCCATGTCACGGTTATGTCGTCTTATAAATTCAAGACAGGATCTGGATTTCTTTGGTGTAAGTCTGTCCAGATTTAAACGATCTCTGATTGGATAGTCCAGACCTTGTCTCCATCTTGTTAGTAATTTTCATTTGTCCTTGCTTTTGTATTTAAATTGCTATAATTTTTATTCTGATGTATTATATTTTGTTCTTTTTATGTATTATATTTTATTGGACTATGTCCGTTAATATCAATAAATAAATAAATGCTACTTGTAAAAAATTATAAATTATAAATGTTTCTTATTATCTCGTAAACTAGGTAATAAAAATATTGACATAATTGTAACAGAGTCATGTCGGTTCCTAAGGAATAAGTATTTAATTATTTATATAAAAAAAAAAAACATTTAGTCAAGTAGACGGAAAAAAATTACTATTAAAATGTTACGGAAGATAAACGAAGTAACGACGTACGGACAGACGGAAGGGCGGACAGGCAACAAAATTATTATAATTGGGATTATAAACGAAATAATTTTGATTAAATTTGACAAAAATATCAGAAGATACCGTGTGATTCGAAGGTCACAGTAAACTTACTACATTGATTTTTTACATTGATGTTAAGAAGATTTTCGATTCAATATTTAGCTAGAAATCTACCTGTTAAGTATTGTGGAGTAGTCTGTCAAGCCTTGAATAAGTTTTGGTTAAGCTACTTAGATATTTTCAAAAAATGTTTTGGTTAATTTGTCTTAGGTACCTATAGCTTGAAGTTCTAAGAATAATTTGAGTCATTACTCATTCAAAAATTTCAAAAATTGTCTGATTTGCAGCAATTAGAAGCTAGCACGGTAGGCGAATGTTTAAAAATTGGTTTAAACGAATTTCATTAATCTTTTGCGTTTTTATGGAAACTAGCTTTTTCTAACTGGTGGAGGTGATCCAGATTGAGTATAGAGAACAAAGTCATCACTATCAATGATAATAATATTGAAATAGTAGATGAATATATATACCTAGGACACAAGATAAAAATGAACATAGATAACCAAACAGCAGAGTTGCCAAGACGAGTAGGAATGAGCTGAGCTGCTTTTGGCAAACTCAAACATACCTTTGAGAACAAAGAGATCCCAATTAGCCTAAAAAGAAAAGCCTTTGAATCATGCATCCTGCCAGTGATGACGTATGGATTGGAAACTATGGCCCTTACAAAGAAAAGTGTAGAAAAGCTCAAATGCACGCAACGATCCATGGAAAGATCCATGCTTGGAGTAAGCCTAAAAGATAAAATTAGAAACGACGAAATTAGGCGCAGAACTAGAGTAATGGATATCGTGGATCGTGTAGCGAAGCTAAAATGGCAATGGGCAGGACGCGTTGCAAGACAGAATACTACAAGATGGCCTCCCAGATTTCTGAAATGGAGACCTTGGGAAAATAAAAGAGGCATCGGAAGACCTCAAAAGAGATGGGCCCCGATGATATTGTCGCTGTGGGGGGAAAGAAATGGCTACAATTAGCCAACAACAGGGAAGAATGGAAAAATAAGGAAGAGGCCTATATCCAGCAGTGGAAAGATGAAGGCTGATGAAGAAGAAGAAAGAAGGTGGAGGTGATATCTCAAAAACTACAAGGCCAATTTTGTTCAAATTGTGTACACATCTTACGAGAAACATTTTTTCGATCAATTCGATCTGTCTCATTTATAATCTGATCTCATTTTCACAAAAAAAAATATCTTAACGCCACATCATAGACATAAATTACATAATTTAACAAGAAAATGATTAACTTTTTCATTTTACTCAAACCCCGGCGACACGATTATCTCCACCAGCTGCGTGCGTCAAGGAGAAGACCTTTAGGCCGGCGCCACACAGAGTGTATTTTCCGCCAATTCAGTCTGCAACAAACACACGCGCGCGCGCACTGCGGACGAACCGTCGAATGTGGCGCGTTGCATTTAAAAACACGAGACGCGACGTTACGTCGACGCAAGTTCCGCGGGCGGGGAACCGAACAGACGCCGAGGCGATCGTTCCGCCAGCGGATCGACCGATGATCCGCTCAGTGTGTTCGATAAGCGCGTACTGTGTGGAAAGAAGACGCGTAGCGGCGCTTCGCGACGCGACGGAAGGTACGCCTAGTGTGGCGCCGGCCTTACAGAACACAACTCCATTTTGAAAATTTCAAAATAATTTGTTAATGAAAAGTATTAACCAATGCGTGAAATAAATAATGATAACAAAATGAATTTTATGTGTGGAACATTAACGTAAAAAAAAATTGAATTTGCATATACGAATTTGTTGATGACAGATAGAAATTGATTCATGCAACATACATTAAATGCCTCGAGAGTACCTACTTCAAATGTAAACTAAATTGAGTTATTTTGTTCCGCTATAGGAACCAACGAAGATCGTCTGTTGCTTCCTGGTCTTGATCTTGAACACGAACGGCCGATCGGCCTTAAAGTCCCTACTCCGCAAAGGAACCGGCAGTGAAAGCGAAACGGCGCCAAATCCTGAAACGGAATGATTAAACTCGCTTACAAACTGCCACTTATGCCTGAAAATAATATTGAATAAGTCAACAATTATGTACACTTTCCCCACAGCACGCTAGGGATGTCACGGACCTTCGATTCCGATTCCGAAAGGTCGAAACTTCCGATTGATTTTGCACCTCCGGTTCCGATATATTGAAATCGGAAGTTACAATCGGAGGTCGGAGCAATACCTATAGCAATATCCAAACTTGCTTACTTACCATCACGCCGTTTCCCCGTGGGGGTAGGCAGAGAGGATAGAGCGCCGCACTCTTCCGTCCTGACGTACAACTCTCGCCTCATCCACATTCATACATCTTCGCACGCAAGCTCGCCGGTTGTTGAGTCTTCTAACGGGACCATCTTCCAGTATCTGGTTGAACTGGTCGTGCCACGTCTTCCGCGGTCTCTCTTTCTGGCGCCATCAACACTTGCATTATATATCTTTCTTACCATTCATTCGCTCAACATGCCCAAACCATCTGAACGACCCTTTTTTAATTCTATTAATTATGCTAAGATCAGCTTTACATTCATTTCTAATATCTGCATTCTTTACTCTTTCATAAATTGATTTGCCACACATACGTCTGAGGGATCTCATCTCCACTGCATTTAATCTACTTTCGTTCCTCTTCTGCCAGCTCCAAGCTTCGCTTCCATACATTACAGTACAGTGTTGGTACCAGAATTCCATTATGTACCGCTAGTTTTGCCTCGGTAGACATATTTCTATTAGAAACTATTGCGTTCAAAGCACCGTTCACCCTATTCCCCGCAGTCACTCTCCTTTCGATATCTTTCTCAACATTCCCTCTTCTATCGAACATACTTCCCGAGTACACAAACTCATCTACCTGTTCCAAACATTCATTACCCACAAGAAACTTATCAAATATCAAACGATTTTATCAAATATATTGTTGAGTAGCGATGATGATGATAATACTACTTCCGACGAAAATGCAGTTTTGGAAAATTTTTTAAATTGAAGAGTCTTCTTAATGAGTATAATAGAGAAAGGCGTATTCCTATCAGTGACGATCCTTTGTTATGGTGGAAAGTGAATATATAATTTCAATCCCTGAACTCGATTGCCCGCCAGTATTTGTCGTCTCACCAAGCTCAGCAGCAAGCAAACAGCTTTTTAATTGTGCTGGCCTAATCTATGAACCGTTGAGAAATAGATTGGAAGGAGATAAAGCCGCGAAGGTTTTGTCCATTAAATACAATTTGCTTCTTTTGGAGTCAGCTCATTACTCCCTTTATATTAACTCGTGGCGTCTGCTTGCTTGCTTGCTTGTCTGCTTGCTTGCCGGCTTGCCGTCAACAAAAACTTTGGATCGATTTTTGACCCTTTTCCCGTGATCCAATAGAGCTTTGATTACGGTTTGATTACGGCGGCCCGATAACGTCGCGGAATATTTTCTAAATTTGAATTACTCCGTCGGTATGCATAATAGGTACTTCACTACGAATGTCGAAAATCTAAATTGACTGTTTAATGTCTAAACAATGTTTTTAGAATTTAATCTTCAAAGCATGAAGTGTCTTATCAAAGCTCAAAACATCTGACATTTTAGAAATATATTAAATTACTGTAAGTTTAGTGTTATGTTATATGTTTTAATTCGTCTTTAATTGTTGTTATATTTTACAAAGAAAGGGAGTATAATAAAAACTTTGTTTTTATGGGTTACTTTTTTTATCTAATTTATTACTAGTACTGTTTAAGATTTAAGAAAATTCGATTATTTTTATTTTCAACACCAAGGTAGGTGTATTGTTTTTTAAGCTAATATAAATGAAATTTATGAATAATTATGTTGGCAATTTTACTTTATAAGACCTGCCCTTAACATATTTATCTTCTGCCTCCGCCTTCGATTCCGATTCCAGTTCCGGTTCCGGTTCCGAGAAACCGAATCTAAATTCTCCGATTCCGAATTAGGTTCCGATAAAGCGAACTCCGTAACATCCCTGCAACACACCTACAAAATTGTCATAATGCCTTCTGCGCGTGCGTGCCCAGAGATGGTGCAACCGCGGTCACGTGTGCAAGATTTGATCCCGATCGCGTCATTTTCCTTCAGGCTGTTACGTGATAAACGTGTTGGGTGGAATCGTGAATGTCGCGTTATGTAAAGTGATCGCTTTAGCCAGCGAAGGCCCGTTGGTGCCCAATTAAGTCTTTTATAAATGCTTCCCATATATAAATAGCTTCGTTTCTGTGACATATCTATAATTTATCTTGATTAATGTCTTATCTACTTACTTCCAAAATCGACCGTTATTTTTGGAATAATAGATTAATATTAAAAAATGTATACTGGTCTATGAAAAATCAATTAAAAAAATGAAAATAATTATATTCAGGTGAATTTTACTGTAGGTATATATTAAATAATTTGAAAGATATCATATATTTTTAGCGAAATTTAAAATAAATTAAATTTTAATAAATATTATTATTAAGTTCTACGGGTTAAGTATTTTCGGCTTGTAAGGCCATTATCAAACAGTGGATATACCACGTACAAACGACTTATTTATACAATTTTAAGTTACCCCTTCCCATTTAGAGTAATTAGATATTTGTGGTGAAGCCCTGCAAGTTTTTTCCCGGGCACTTATCATTAAAGGTGCCTCGGTTAACGTTATGCTTAATTATCAAAATTCCCCGTTTTCTATAAGTGTTATTTATAAATATTATTTTAATTTATGTCCTTGATTATTGGTTTTTTAAAAATATTTAGAAGTGGAGAGAAGATCATTTTTTGTTGATTATTTAAAAGTTTAATATTTGGATCCTTTTTATATTTATTTATTTCTAGTTGTTCAAGTAAATTCATCCTAAAACCTTTTGTTTCTATATGTAAAGGTTTTGGTTCGTTATCACCTTGCGGGACGTGGTTTTCATTTAATAAATGGGCCGCAAATTTTGACTCTAAATTTTTATTTTTATAGCAGCGCATGTGTTCCGCGAATCTAGTTAAAATCGCGAAAGTAACCGAATTGCCCCCTAACAAAAATATTACATTTTATAATAAAACCGTGAATCTGTCTAACACAACATTTGAAACGGAAGAAAATAACCTACTAGATAAAGGTTTTAAGTATAAAATTCCCACTGAAATAACACCTAAACAAAGAGAATCATAAGCTATTGACACCGAAATTTCTCTGTATAAAGTTAAAAATAATAATTTAATAAAACACGTTACCGCAGATATTTTAAAGAAGAAACTTCAAACGATAAACATTAAAAATAAATATATCACGGGTACAGAAACAAAAACTCTAAACGATATTAAAAACAAAATTAATAATAATGATTTAACTATAACAAAAGCCGATAAAGGCAACTCAATTGTGATCCTTAATAGATTAGATTACATTAAAAAGGTAGAAGACTTCTTGTTGCCAGATGATTTTCAAATTCTTAAAAATGACCCAACAACTAAAATTACAAATAGAGTTAACAACTTAATAAATAATTGTAAAACTATATATCCGACTAAATGGTCTAGGCAAAAAGTCAGGGTTATGAATCCGAGAGCACCAGCTCTATATGGTCAACCCAAAATACACAAAGACAATATACCCATTAGACCCGTCGTTTCATTTATTAATGCTCCTACAGCCAAATTAGCGAAACACCTGAACTTCCTTTTTAAAAAATATACCAAATTTTCACCCCGATATAGCGTCAAAAATTCTATAGAACTCGTAAATAAAATTAAAAACATTAATCTTCCACATAATTGTCAATTTCTCTCCTTAGATGTTAAAAGCCTTTTTAGTAATATACCTATTAAAGAATACCTTACAATCATTGAAAATATTCTTGAAAAATCCAATATCAATCCCGTAATTAGAAAATAATTATTAGAACTCATTAAAATCTGCGTTGAAACAAATTATTTCCTTTTTAATGGAACTTACTTTCAACAAAAGGATGGTCTTCCCATGGGATCACCGCTGAGCCCACTTCTAGCGGAAATATTTATGGACCACGTAGAAAACATAATCCTCGAATCTCCATTAGCTAAACATATTATATACTATGTCAGATATGTAGATGATATTCTTTTATGTTGGAAGGGCACCAACAGACAACTAGACATATTTACTAAATGGATTATACTATTAACAAAAAGATTAGCTTCACGGTAGAACATGAAATTGAATCTAAAATAAATTTTCTGGATCTAACAATCGGTAAATATAATAATAAACATACTTTCGAAATATTTAGGAAACCAACGTTCACTGATACAACAATTAATGTAAAATCAGCACACCCATGGTCGCATAAATTATCCGCTTACCACTCTATGGTGCATAGACTCGTCAGTATTCCCCTAAGTAAAAAAGCATATACAGACGAAATAGAAATTATCAAAAAAATTGCAACTAATAACGGCTATAGAATAAGTGACATAGAGAAAATGATAAGAAACAAAAAATACAAAAATAAAATTAATCTCATATACCCTAATCAGAAAAATAATAATAATAAATACGCATGCATAGAATTTTTCGGCCCAACTTCAGTAAAAATAGCTAATGAAATTAAAAAGTGTGATTTAAAAATAGCCTTTAGAACCAATAACAATATAGGAACAAAGCTCAAAAACTCTAAAAGCAAAACACCTAAATTAGAAAACAGTGGCATATACAAATTAACATGTAATCATAAAGATTGCAATGCCACATATATAGGACAAACGGGAAGGTCTTTTTTAACTAGATTCGCGGAACACATGCGCTGCTATAAAAATAAAAATTTAGAGTCAAAATTTGCGGCCCATTTATTAAATGAAAACCACGTCCCGCAAGGTGATAACGAACCAAAACCTTTACATATAGAAACAAAAGGTTTTAGGATGAATTTACTTGAGCAACTAGAAATAAATAAATATAAAAAGGATCCAAATATTAAACTTTTAAATAATCAACAAAAAATGATCTTCTCTCCACTTCTAAATATTTTTAAAAAAACCAATAATCAAGGACATAAATTAAAATAATATTTATAAATAACACTTGCAGAAAACGGGGAATTTTGATAATTAAGCATAACGTTAACCGAGGCACCTTTAATGATAAGTGCCCGGGAAAAAACCTACAGGGCTTCACCACAAATATCTAATTACTCTAAATGGGAAGGGGTAACTTAAAATTGTATAAATAAGTCGTTTGTACGTGGTATATCCACTGTTTGATAATGGCCTTACAAGCCGAAACAGCTGTAACACATAAAAATACTTAACCCGTAGAACTTAATAATAATATTTATTAAAATTTAATTTATTTTAAATTTCGCTAAAAATAAATATGGAGTTCTACAAATTAAACACAAAAACCATAAATATCATATATTGGTACATTTTGAAGGATATTGTTTAATATTCAACATTAAAAATATAGTGGTATTATTACCAGCTGCGAAATCTATGTATACGAGTAACTATGTCATGGGAAGGAATATAGATGTCTCTAGCATAGTCCATTCGAAAGAAGCTGATTGAGAACATACATACAACTTACAAAAAAATAATAATGTGTGTTCTTACGGTGGAATTGGCGAACGTTACATTATGTAAAGAGATCATTTAAGCCAGCTCATACAGGTCAAATGCCCGTGGCCACCCTATATACAATTCCATACACCATATTAATATTTTCGTCTTTGTGAGACAACAATTTATCTTAATTCAAAATATTCTTAACACATTTGATGAAATGGAGATAAGCGACATTATAGTTTGCATTTTTAGAAAATTATTTTTGTATTATCTTTTGTTAATCGTTGGACTATCATGAAAGTCATTTATATATAGAATATTAAAAATTCATTCCTTTGATAAAAGTCGAAAAAATGATTGAAACCTTACAGAAAATTGAAAAATACTTTTTTTGTAATGTTTTTTTCCATTTTATTTGACTTGTATTAAAGCGAATGAATTTTTCATATTCCACATAAGTTACTGTAGTAATACTCCAACGTTAGTAATAATCCAATGTAAATAATATTTTCTATTCAAAATTGAACAAGAAGACCTCCCCCGAAGTTTTGCGAGACATCCTGTTTATAAACCTCTAAATTAAGGTGGTTTGGACACGTCTTACGAAAGATAGAGATAAGAAGGTGGCTGGGTGGTGGTAAAAACGTCTATAAAAACAGTGACAAGAACCGTGCGAAGCAACGTTAGATCTTCATAGATCATCACCCGAGATGGGAGGCACCTATCATCTAACTAACTAACCATCAAGCCGTTTCCGCGCAGGGGTAGGCAGAGAGGGTACAACGCCATATTCTTCTATCTTGGTACACCACTTTGGCTTCAGCTACATTCATACATCTTATATCATTCTACGGTTGTTGATGCTTTTGTGGGGGTCAACGTCCCATTGGCCTACAGCAAAAGTAACCAGCGCCGCAATAAAGATGCCCATCCAAAAATGCTGACAGAACGGAATACACACAGACAAATCCAGATCTGAGAAATCCAAAAATGCTGACAGGTTCGTTTCCACGCCTGGAACAGGCGCTGACGCTGCGATTCACACAAGAGTTTGCACACGACGCCTGGCAACCGGAGGATATATAAGCGATACTTTGGGATAATGAAGGCAGTTCGTCCCAGTGAGCCGCAAGACACGCGTAGCGCTTCTCGTCAGTACTCTCTAACACGATCTCCGTCTCCGAGCATCATCAGAACCACGCTACGCCACCTTCAAGTTTCATCGTTGCCCACTCTGCGCCTGCACTATCATCACCATCGACAACACCTGCATAACACCAGCTGTTCACCGTGACGTCGCACACCGCACTCAGCCGTCTACAAACACACACAGCGGCCCACGTGCGTCGCTTCGCCGAACGTCTGGCCTTATCAGTTGAGGCACAGAGAGAACTGCATTTTTCAATTACTTTGTTGTCATCTCGTTCAAATAAGAACTGACTAAAACCGATTGCGCCTTTTTACACAACTTTCATAAACTGTGGGAGCCGGATAACGGCCACCCCGCACTTTTAACAGTGCCATCCTTCAATATTCGTAAGTATCTAATCATGCCAGGTCTTCTTTCGCGGACGCCCTCTATTCCTTTTGCCTGCAACACTCGCCCCATATATTTTCTTAACCATCATTTCCTCGCTCATACCTTCTACATGACCTAACCATTTCAGCACTCCTTTCTTTATTCTGTCTACCACACCTTCTTCTTCTTCATGTGCCCTGTCAGGTCCCCCCCGGCGTCGGCGATCATCTGGGAGAAAGTTTCCCTGTCCAGGGCAGTGCGGAACAGCTCTTCCACGCTTCTTATCGCGGTCCACTCTCGGATGTTTAGAAGCCAGGAATGCCGACCCCTCTACGACCCTCAATCTTCCCCTTCGTGACGAGCTAAAGGGTGGAGTACTTTTCGCCTCTCATTATATGACCAAAATATGAAATTTTACGGAGCTTTACTATGTTGAGTAACTGTCTGTTTGTATTTGCTCTACGTAAAACTTCAACATTACTAGTCATGTCAGTCCAAGATATCCTTAGCGTTTTACGATGTATCCACATTTCGAACGCCTCTAGGCGATTTAGAGTAGTCACCTTTAGCGTCCATGCTTCAACACCGTAGCCACACCACAGCCAGCATTACATTCGTGTTAAAATGTAAATTGTTACGGATATTTCATACGAACCGTATGTTTTTCCGAGAAACGATTCTCGACGTTTCGTTGAATTCGCATTAAACGTGTGATGAATCACCTGTTTCTATAGATTTTTTTTTTATTTTATTATTTTTATTTTGAACTCTAAGATGATTTAAATGCTACGCGGGGAAAAATTGAGCTAAGCCCACCTGGCGGAGTATTGGGAGGGAGTTAGTAGCGATTGATCGGATATAGGTTACGAGCAGTTAATATTCAATTCTTATAAAACATATTAATCTTGTGGTAAAGCCGCGTTTGGTACAAATGGTTGACGATCGGCGCGGTCCGAGCGGTCCACATGTGCTTCCCAAAAAAAAATACTGAACACGGCTTTCGTAGATTTGGGGCGCGATTATTGCGTTTAGAGCCGTTAAAAAACCGATTAACGTCTACTCTAGGGTGACGATGATATTGACAGTTCCACGAGGTTTCAGAATTATGGCCTTTTTTGCTGTGGTTTTGAAACCGCTTAAACGTCATTAATCGCCTTCTTAAGTGGATTG